>JACEIK010008209.1:10862-24184 GCA_018107945.1 Datura stramonium
TCCCTTATGCTCAGATGTTCTGGTTAGCTGTTATATTCCTACAGGTGGCTATAGGCCTAGTCGGCCAGAGGCTGTATTTACAACCGTTATATAGCCCATTGTTTTCATAAATCCAGAATTAGAGCAAGCTTGGCATCAAAAGTGCTTAGGCTCAGTAGTCCAGTAGTCTAGATCCTAGTAGGGCACTAGGTGGCAGTCATGCCTCCCAAGGCGGGGCGTGACAAATACTAACACGAATGAAAGCACACAATAAGTAAGGACAAAAATAATATTCCATTCATTCATCATCAATTCTCAAAGTTACAAAATTAGGACCGAGTATTAATAATATTACAATAGAATTAAAAAAACTAGTTTATTCCATAACCACGAGGAGATAGAAGACGATTACATGGGAAGAGACAAAAAGGGCCGAGGAATGGAACAGAATCTAAATGTAGATGTAACACCCCAAAAGTCCTTAATATGAGACTCGAGGGTTGAAGCGGAGAAAGAAGGAAAAACTGGCACCAGGTTACAGGACGAGTCATCCAGTGACCCGTCAAGTGACCCAGTGGGTCGTTAAGTGGCCCATCATATGTGTTCCTGAGTCGAAAGTTTGGTAATTCCCTAAGGTGACAATGGGTGGGGGGGACGAGTCATTGTGTCATCCCACAAATCATTAGGTGCGCAGTGGTGGAGAAGGATGCATGTTTCCAGTAGTCAGAACAGATAGAGGGAACGAATCATCCTGTCCCTGACGAGTCATTAAGTCCCTCGTTGGTTTGGAAGGATCTAAAGATGAGAAGGAGTTGCCTATAGAAATGAGTCAAGGAATGACCTGTTAGGCCACGCAATGAGTCGTCCAGTCCCTCGTTGGGACTGGCAGGGTCATTTTTTCAGACGATTTACTAAGGGTATTTTCATAATTTCTAAGTTTCTAACTCTATAATGATGTTTTTTAAGCCTTTAAAGGAGTGTTTTAATAGGTTTTAACCTATTCTAATGCTTTAGACTCCCATGCATGCACAAATTAGAGATTCCCTTTGAAGATCAAGCTAGAAATTCCTCCATTTCTTCCCCAATTCGCTTAGGCTTTCAAGGATAGTTAGAGAATCAGTCTATCCAGGTATGTAAGGCTATGAATGAGAGTTTCCTTTCACTATCATGCCCAAGTTACTCTTTAAGTTCATGAATTCAAGTATATGGTTTTATAGGGTTTTTATAAAATTCTCTATGATAGGTTTATGAGTCTAATCCCCTCAAGTTCTAAAGCATGTTTTAAGTTTAATGAGCAGATTTTATACACAATTTGATTATAAATTCATGATTTCAAGTTATTATAAACTATGCCCTATTATGCAAGATTTATGAAAAGTTAAGCTTATAATTCATGATTTCAAGAATGATGAGATATCTAGCATGGATGAATGTTTATAAATTTCCCACATATAAATCTATGATTTTTGACTTATGAAGTCCATTGATCTTGGGCATATTTATGTTCCCAAGTGCTATTTTATAACTTGATTTTAGTCATGTTTGTTAATTTAATTTATTATATTCTCATGTGATTTTGTATAATTTCGTGCATAAACTAACCAATGTGATTAGCNTAAAATCACATGAAAATGTATATAATTAATTAGCTAAACAAGACTAAATTAAGATATAAAGCATCACTCGGGCATGCTATTTTGCCCGAGATCAGTGACATAGCCTTACCTATGAAGAGGTTCCACTTGAGATCCTTGATTGTCAGGTTCGGCATTGATAAACAAGGAAGTAGCTTCAGTGAAGGTTTTATGGAGGAATCATCTTGTTGAGGGAGCTACGTGAAGATGAAGCAGATATGATAGCTAGATACCCGCATCTTTTTCCTTTCGGCTCAGTTTCAGCATGAGGTATCTTTTTCCTCCTCAACACCCTATTCAGTTTCATGTAATTTTAATGTATCTAACTTTCTTTCATATCATTCATGCATGTATGTCTCATGAATTCAGTTAAATCATGTATATCAGTCAGGAGTCAGTCATTTCGTTAGATTTCAACTTCAGTTGTTCAGTTTGTAGTTCCTTGCCTAGCCGTTCAGTATGCTTAATCCACATTCAAGGACAAATGTTCCCAAGGGGGTGATTATGTAACACCCCAAAAGTCCCTAAGATCATACTCGAGGGTTGAAGCGGAGAAAGCAGGAAAAACTGGCACTAGGTCACAGGACTAGTTGTCCCGTGACCCGTCAAGTGACCCAATAGGTCGTTAAGTGGCCCGTTGTATGGGTACCTGAGTTGAAGGTTTCATAATTCCCTTGGGTGAGAATGGGTAGGGCGACGAGTCATTGTGTCACCCCACGAGTCATTAGGTCACCCGTTAGGTGTGCAGTGTTGGACAAGGATATGTTTCAGTGGTTAGAACAGAGTTAGGGAACGAGTCGTTGTGTCTGTGATGAGACATTAGGTCCCTTATTGGTTTTGAAGGTCCTGAAGATGAGAAGGAGTTGCCACTGCCAATTACTTAAGGACCAACCCATTAGGGGCCACCCAATGAGACATCTAGTCCCTCATTGGGACTGGCAAGGTCATTTTTCAAACGATTCACTAAGGGTATTTTCATAATTTTTAAACTCCTAACTCTCTAATTACGTCGTTTTAATTCCTCAAAGGAGTGTTTTTAAGAGGTTTAAACCTATTCTAATGCTTTAGATTCCCATGCATGCAAAGATTAGAGATTCCCTTTGAAGGTCCAGCTAGAAATCCCTTCATTTCTTCCCCAATTCTCTTGGGCTTTCAAGGATAGTTAGAGAATCATTCTACCTAGGTATGTAGGGCTATGACTGAGAGTTTCCTCACTCTCATGCCCAAATTTCTCCTCAAGTTCATGAATTCAAGCTCTAATTCAAGTATATGTTTCTATAGGGTTTAAATCCAACTTCATGAAATTCTCAATGATATGCTTATGGGCCTAATTCCATCATGTTCCAAAGCATATCTGAAGTTCAATAGATAGATTTTATTTATAAATCCTTGATTTCAAGATATTAGAAATTATGCGCTATTAAGAAAGTTTTATGAAAACTCAAGTTTATGATTCATGATTTCAAGTATGATGAGATATCTAGTATGAATGAAGGTTTATAAATTTCCCATGTATGAATCTATGATTTTTACTTAGGAAGCCTATTCAAGTATGCATGATTTTATGATTTGGCCAATCCATCACAAGTTATGTATGTTTTTATGATTTAGCCAAAGCTAATAAGATCAACTTATCATATGTTTTGGAGTTACGACTCCCAATGTAGCTTATGATATGTTTGGTGTCAAGACTCCCACTATTCATATTTCAGACTATGCATGTAATTATGATTTTAGCTACACTAAATTATGATGGGAGCATTATGCATGCTTTTGGAAGTAGTATCTAGCACCGAGTTGGCTTGGTGTTCCAAGGTTCCCTGGTATCAATACTACGCGCCAACGTAGGTACATAATTATTTTTGGACCTCTCACAAGAGTTTTCCCCTACTCCAAAGGGGCCTCAACTTGATATATATATTATGGTATTGTCCTAAGCCCTGGCAAGGTTTTGGACAACTATACCCTCTTGAGTGTGATAGTTGGGGAATCACGTAAGGTCTATCGTAATGGTTTCGGTTATGATGAGTCTCCCAATGTTTCTCATGATTTAAGTTATTCATTTTCATGAATTATGATATTATTTTTTACAGCAGGTTTGACCCAATGATCAATTTATGAGATTTTACTTAAGATTTAAGTTATGAACAAGTCATATGATTTCTATTTCTAAATCTTCAGTCACTATGTTCAGTTATGATAATAACCTTATGACTGCGAATGTCTCAGATTCAGTGTTTAGCATGCAATTCTTACTCTCATGGTCTATTATTTATATTGATATGCATGTTTTTATTAAACATTTACTCAGCATGTTTTACTTACCTCAAATATTCCATACATTCAATGTACTGACCTTAGACTCTATGCTATATCATTTCATGATATAGGTTCAGGTGATCCAGTTCAGCCTCGCAGGTAGCTCGCTTTCCCTATCAGCTTAGTTCAGTCCTACCTAGGGTGAGTCTTCATTGTTTGAGGGAATTTATCTTTTCAATTTTGTGATGTCTGTTTGTTTCAGACTTGGAAATAGTTGGGGGCTTGTCCTAGCATCTCATCAACAGTAGAGGCTTTCTAGACATAGACAAGTATGTTCAGCTTGAGATGTAGCATTGTGGTGTTATCGTTTAATATACGTCATGTTATTAAGACTTCTGCTTATTTATGTTTAAGTTATCGATTTCCACTTTAATACATGCTCTTTTTGTTGCTATGTTCATTCCATGGCACAACTTGGATTCATTCATTGGATTTCGTGTCTCTATCCAGGGTCCCAACTCGGATCGTGACAAATTTGGTATCAGAGAAAAGGTTTAGAGTGTTTTAGGGTGTTTGAAAGCCACATTGAGTAGAGTCTTTTTCATGGATGTGAAGCGCGCTACACTTATGAGGAAGAGGCTACAAGATGTTTAAGGAAAAAATTTCCGTCTTTCATGATCTATGTCGAGCGATGAAATGTGTATCTATCCTTCTAACTCGTGCTATAGGCGTTTGTAGAAATATGCTTCCACACCGAGTGAATGGAAGAAGTAATGGCAAAGGAAATGGCCATGACAATGTCAATGGAGATGGGCATTGGTAAGCCCCGTTAGCACTAGCAGACCCTTTGCCTAAGTAGGTTACTCATGCTGAGTTTAGAGCGACATTCCAGATGTTGGAACAGGCTATGACCGCTTAGGTCAATCAGCAGGCAGTGGCCCATATTCCTCAAAATAGGAATGCAACAGTTGCTAGAGTTTGATAATTTATCAGGATGAACCCACCTGAGTTCCTTGGGTCAAAGGTGGAAGAGGACCCGCATGAGTATATTGAGGAGGAGTAGAAGATTACTCAAATTATGGGGGTGACCGAGGAGTAGATTGCAGACTTAGCCTCCAATCAGCTAAAGAGGGTTGCTTACATATGGTACCGCAATAGAAGGATGGTAGAGAAGTGGGAGAAGTCCCCATGAGTTGGGATTAGTTAGTGACTGCCTTCTTGGATAGGTTCTTCCCTAAAGAGTTGAGGGAGGCGAAGGCGGCGGAGTTTGTCAACTTGATTCAGCACCATAGTTCTATCCAAGAGTACGCCTTTGAGTTTACCCGACTGTCTAAGTATGTGTTGGAGATGGTTGTGGATGAGAGGGCTCATATGAGAAATTTTTTGAATGGAGTATCAAACTCATTGGTCAAGGAGTATAGGACCTCTATTTTGAATAGTGATCTACACTTCTCAAGGTTGGTCATATATGCCCAGCAAATAGAGGCGAATCAGATGAAGGAGAAGGAGAGAGAGATTAAGAGGGCCAGGACAGGGAGTTATGGACAGTCTAAGCAGAGGTCCGATGAAGGACACTGCCATCAGTACTACTAGAGGTCGTCAGCCCAAGAGCCATCATCAACTAGTGTTCCATTTGAAATGTATCAGGATATAGAGGTAAGGGTATCATATCAGGAGATCCCATCATTCCAGTTTATAGTAGGTGTGGTAGGAGGAACACCGAAGAGTGCTTAGCAGGTTCAGGCACATGCTTTAAGTGTGGAAAGCTCGGACACCTGCTTAGAGACTGTCCATCAGCCAAACAGGGTCATAGCAAAGGTTGTGACCTAGGCACTAGCTCAATAGCTCCACCAGCACGTTCAGCTCAGCAAGGTGCATCCACTAGTGCAGGTGGTAGCTAGCATCAGAGCAGATTTTATGCATTGTCATCTCGTCGGGAACAGGAGGTCTCTCTCGATGTGGTCACTGGTATATTATGAGTATTCCATATTGATGTGTATGAATAGTTACATCTAAGGTTTCATCAGACTTAGTAAATCGCCGTGGGGTGCACCAATTCTCTTTTTCTGAAAGAAGGATGGTTCCCATAGGATGTGCATTGATTATCGATAGTTGAACAAGGTCACAATCAATAACAAGTATCCCCTCCCCAAAATTGATAACTTTTTTGACCAACTTTAGGATGCAAAGATCTTCTCAATGATATACCTTAAATCCGACTATCATCAGCTCAAACTTAGAGAGAGTGACATCCCAAAGATATCCTTCAAGACTCGGTATGGTCACTACAATCTTGTAGTTATGTCTTATGGACTAACAAATGCTCCTAAAACTTTTATGGAATTGATGTATAGGGTATTCAAGTTGTATTTGGATATGTTGATGATTGTCTTCATATATGATATTCTTATATACTCTTAGAGCAAGGAGGAGAATGCCGCTCATTTGAGAATTGTGCCACAGACTCTCAAGGATCGTCGGTTGTTTGCTAAGTTCAAATAGTGTGAGTTTTTGTTGGACTCAGTAGCATTTTTGGGCCATATGGTGTCTAAGGAGTGTGTGCAGGTGGACTCTCAAAAGATATAGGCGGTGAAGAGACTATTTAATCCTTTAGACATTAGGAGCATTTTGGGTTTACTTGGAAATTACAGGAGGTTTGTTCAGGGATTTTCATCCACAACAGCACTGTTGACTAAGTTGACCCAAAAGAAGGTCAAATTTTAATGGTTAGATTCTTGTGAGAAGAGTTTTCAAGAGGTAAAGACTAAACTCACTTCAGCTCCAGTATTGAGTCTCCTAGAGGGCATGGATTGTTTTGTAGTGTATTGTGATGCCTCTAGGGTTGGTCTTGGTTGTGTGTTGATGCAGCATGGTAAGGTCATTGCATATTCCTATAGATAGCTTAAGACTCATGGAAGGAATTACCTGATGCATGACCTAGATTTGGCAGCGGTGGTATTTGTATTGAAGATTTGGAGGCACTACTTGTATGGGTGCATGTGGATGTGTTCACGGACCACAAGAGCCTTCAGTATATGTTCACTCAGAAGTACATGAGTTTTCGACAATGGAGGTGGTTAGAACTTCTCAAGAATTATCACATGAGTGTCCTTTATCATTCGGGCAAGGACAATGTAGTGGTGGATGATCTTAGTAGACTGTCCATGAAAAGTGTGTCCCATGTTGAGGATGGGAGAAAGGAGTTAGCAAAGGATGTCAATATGCTTGCTCATACCTCGTTGACTCGGCATATGGTATTGTCATTGTTCAGAATGGGTCAAAATCTTCATTGGTGACCAAAGTCAAGGCTAGGAAAGACGAGGATCCTATCTTGGTAAAGCTAAAGGAAGCTCTCCAGAATCAAAAGGTGGAGGTCTTCTCCCAAGGGAGAGATGGTGTACTTCGATATCATGGTCATTTATATGTTTTGAGTATTGTTGATTTGAGAGAACGGATGTTTCATGAGGCTCACGGTTTCCGATATTCTATCCATCTAGGTTCCACCAAGATGTACCGTGACCTACGAGAGGTCTATTGGTGGAATGGCATGAAGAAGGACATAAGGAGTTCGTGGCTAAGTGTTCAAAATGTCAACAAGTGAAAGCTGAGCATCAAAGACCTGGAGGAAAGTTACAAGACATTAGTATCCCTACTTGAAATTAGAAACAGATCAATATGGACTTAATCACAGGATTGCCTCTTACCCACCGACAATATGACTCTAATTGGGTGGTTGTGGATAGGTTGACCAAAGCACCTCATCTTAGATAGAGGTACTCAGTTTACCTTACTGTTTTGGAGATCGTTTCAGAAGGGCCTTTGTACTCAAGTGAAGCTTAGCACAGCCTTTCACCTAAAGATAGATGGTCAGGCCGAGTGGACTATTCATACCCTTGAGGATATGTTGAGAGCTTGTGCAACTGATTTCAAAGGTAGTTGGGATAATCACTAGTCTCTCAATGAGTTTTCCTACAATAATAGTTACCACTCCAGCATTTAGATGGATCCATTTGAGGCTCTTTACGAGTAGAGATGTAGATCACCTATTAGATGGTTTGAGGTATGTGAGGTTGCATTGATAGGGAAAGATTCAGTTCATGAGGCCATGGAGAAAGTTTATCTTATTAAGGAAAATATGAAAATAGCTCAAAGCTGATAGAATTCTTATGCGAATGTGAGGAAGAGAGATTTTGAGTTCGATGTTGAGGACTAGATATTTTCGATGGTGTCTCCCATAAAGGGACTTTTGAGGTTCGGGAAGAAGGGAAAACTTAGTCCCTATTATGTTTATCCATACAAGATTATGAGATGTGTGGGAAAGGTGGCCTATGAGTTGGAGCTACTAGAAGAGTTAGCTTCAGTGCATCTGGTATTTCATGTGTCCTTGCTGAAGAAGTGCATTGGCAACCTGGCCTTTGTTCTTCTGGTGGAGAGCATAGGTGTGAGGAGGATTCGCTTGAGATCCTTGATTGTCAGGTTCGGAAATTGAGAAATAAGGAAGTAGCTTCAGTAAAGGTTTTGCGGAGGAATCAGCTTGTTGAGGGAGCTATGTGGGAAGATGAAGCAGATATGATGGCTAGATACCCACATCTTTTTCCTTCCCACTTAGTTTCAGCATGAGGTATCAGTTTCTTCCTCGGTACCCTATTCAGTTTTATGTCAAGATCATATCTCTAACTATCTTTCATGTCATTTCATGCATGTATGTTTCATGAATTTAGTTCAGTAATGTATACGGAGTCAGTCACTCCGTCAGATTTTAGCTTCAGTTGTTATGTTTTGGGATTGCAGTTCCTTCTCTTGTCCTTCAGTATACTTAATCCACATTTGAGGAAGAATGTTCCCAAGGGGGAGATAATGTAACACCCCAAAAGTCCCTTAGATCATACTTGAGGGTTGAAGCGGAGAAAGTAGGAAAAACTAACACTAGGTCACAAGATGAGTCGTCCCGTGATCTATCAAGTGACACAAAGGGTTGTTAAGTGGCCCATCGTATAGGTTCCTGATTCGACGATTTGGTAATTCCCTTAGGTGACAATGGGTGCGGTGACGAGTCATTTTGTCAGCACATGAGTCGTTAGGTCACCCGTTAGGTGCGCCGTGGTGGAGAAGGATGCATATTTCCAATGGTCACAACGGATGGAGGGAACGAGTCATCGTGTCCCTGACGTGTCATCATGTCCCTCATTGGTTTGGAAGGATATGATTATGGGAAGTAGTTTCCAGAGGCAACGAGTCAAGGAACGACTCGTTAGCCCACCCAATGAGTCGTCTAGTCCCTGGTTGGGGACTGATAAGGTCATTTGTCCAAACTATTCACTAAAGGTATTGTCATATTTTCAAAGGCCCAAACTCTCTAATGACATCGTTTTTAGCCCTGAAAGGAGTTTTTTAAGTGGGTTTAACCTATTCTAATGCTTTAGACTCCCATGCATGCAAATATTAGAGATTCCCTTTTAAGATTAAGCTAGAAATCCCTCCATTTCTTTCCAAATTCTCTTGGTCTTTCAAGTATACTTAGAGAATCAGTCTACCCGGGTATGTAGGGATATGAATGAGAGTTTCCTTTCACTCTCATGCCCAAATTTCTCCTCAAGCTCATGAATTCAAGCATATGTTTCTATAGGGTTTTAACCCAAAATTTTGAAATTCTCAATGATATGCTTATAGGTCTAATTCCCTCTTATTCCAAAGCATGTTTTAAGTTCAATGGGTAGATTTTTTTACACAATTTGATTATAAATCCATGATTTCAAGTTATTAGAAATTACGCCCTATTATGCAAATTTTATGAAAAATCAAGTTTATGATTCATGATTCCAAGTATGATGAGATATCTAGCCTGAATGAATATTTATAAATTTCCCATGTATGACTCCGTGATTTTGACTTTTGAAGAATATTTCAAATATGCATGATATTATGATTTGGGCAAGCCCACACAAGTTATGTATATTTTCATGATTTAGCCAAGGTTAATAAGATCAGCTTATCATATGTTTGGGAATCAAGATTCCCAATGTAGCTTATGATATGTTTTGGAGTAAAGACTCCCAATGTTCGGATTTCATACTATGCATGTAATTATGATTTCAGTTTCATTTAAAAACTATTAGAATATTATGCATGTTTTGAGAGTAGTGTCTAGCACCGAGTAGGCTTAGGGTTCCAAGGTTCCCCGATCTCTGAACTATGCACCAACGTTGGTACATATATTTTTTCGGACCTCTCACGAGGGTTTTCCCCTTCCCCTAAGGGGCCTCTGCTTGATATCTATATTATGGTATCGTCCTTTGCCTTGGAAAGGTTTTGGAAGGCTCTGCCTACTTGAGTGTGATAGTTGGGGCATCACATTCACTCTATCGTGATAGTGTAGGTTCTGATGAGCCTCCTATTGTTCCTCATGATTTTAGTTATTCATGTTCATAACTTATGATACTATGTTTTACAGCAGGTTAGACCCAATGATCAGTTTATGTGCTTTTACGTATGATTTAAGTTATGACAAGTCATATGATTTCTATTTCTAAATCTTGGGTCACTATGTTCAGTGATGATAATCAGCTTATGACTAGGAATGTCTTAGATTCAGTTTTTAGAATCTCATGATCTAATGATTTATATTTATACGCATGTTTTCAGTTAACATTTACTCCACATTTTTACTTACCTTACATACTCCGTATATTCAAAGTACTGACCGCATACTCTATGCTATATCTTTTTATGATATAGGTTCAGCTAATCCAGTTCATTCTCGCCGGTAGCTCTCTTTCCTTAGTAGCTCAGTTCAGCCCTACCTCGGGTGAGTCCTTATTGTTTGAGGGCATTTTTCATTTCAGGTTTTGTATGTCAGTTTTTTTAAGATTTGGAGATAGCTAGGGGCTTGTCCTAGCATCTCACCAGTAGTAGAGGCTTTCTAGAAATAAACTAGTATGTTTAGCTTGAGATATAACATTGTGGTGTTATCATTTGATATACGTCATGTTATTCAGATTTTTACTTATTCATGTTTAAGTTATCAGTTTCCTTTTTAATATAAACTCTTTAGTTGATATATACATGTCGTAGATCAACTTGGAGCCATTCGTGGTTCTAGGTTTCGTGTCTCCGTCCGGGATTCCAGCTCGGTTCGTGACAACTTTTTGTGGGTATGGCAGGGGAGTTAAAATTGAAAAATGTGGGTTTTTTTGTTCATCTTAATAGATCTTCTGTAAGAGTACTATGCTTTGAATTTTTGGAGGGGTTTAAATCTGAGTAACTCGTGTGTATGAAATATTGATTTTCCCGATGATAGATAAGCTCACGTCTTTCTTAAGGTAAACCCATCATTTTTATTCTTTTGTGATACCTATAATTGCCTATGTTATATGTAGATGTATTGAGATAAATATGAAATTCAGTTGCTATAGTTTGTTGGGTTGGGCACTCGACGTTTCCCAATGATAGACGGGGTAACGTACATCTTAAGGGAAGGCATTGACAGGTCCAAATGTCCCAAGGCTTGTCTAATTGGTTGATTAATCTTTCGGAGAAGTCTAAGTACCTGTTAAATGTTTTATGATCATATTTGTGCAAAAATGGATAATTCTTGCAAGCCACTACCAAACACCTGCGAGTCACAGGTGGGGAGCTGCGAGACATATAATGTGGTGCAGGTGAGTGATTGATGCTTTAGGACATTGCCAACCACCCCTGTTACACCTTCAAGCCATCAATCATAACCTAAAAATGCAGGTCAAGCACAAGGGACAGGCTTGTTGGCTCAGTGTTCTGTCATAGCTCTGCAACACACCTGCAATTCGCGGGTGAACCGCAAGTGCCGCCAGTTATTGATTTTGATGCTTCATTTTGTTTGTCATCCAAATATTTTGATTTTTATTCCTTAGCTTATCATAATTGTCACCTTTAATTCTCATTTATCAAAATACAAAAATAGTTTGTTTGTTTGTCGAAACTCACTTGGTAATGCAGGAGAATGACATCATCCATGCAACGAAACAAAGGAAAAGCTCCTATGGAAACTAGCTCATCCCAGGAAGTTCCAGGAGAGGAAGCAGAGCAACTATCTCAACTCTGCTTTGGGCTTGGAAAAATGGAATCTTACTATACCTCCTTCAAGGAGAAATAGACCATCACAATGGATGCTCAATTTGAGATCAACTCTTTCAAGGTGGACTTCCCTGATATCTATGATCAATTTCAGATTCATGATTGGGAACCATTCACAATGCCTCTAGACCCCTACTTACCAGAATTGGTGTGGGTATTTTATGCTTCCTATAAGGCTCAACAAGATCTGTTAAAGTGTAGTGGTCGAATGGACATGATGCCTTGCTAGCATCTGTGCTAATGCTGGGTCAGAATGTAAGTATCAACCCATAAGACATCAATTCCATCTATTGGGTAGATCTAGTACGCTCGAGTCTAGAATACCCAAGGAGGCTAGCTGACTAGGATAATCAATTTACATGGGTGGCTGACATCATAGCTGAAGGTCAACCACGATGGGCAGAATTCAAAGGTGAAATTCATCTCCATGATCTTAAGTTTGAGGCTGAATGTGTCTTGACTTGGTGTGCGCCCGCATCATCCCCTCCAAGAACACAACACATGTACCAATTAAGGAAGACATTCTTATTGCAAGCATCATGGCTCACAAACATAATGTGGGGGAAATCATTGTAGAACAATCCAAGTGTAAGGCTAGGCAAAAGGCCACCTCCATACCTTATCCTATCTAGATCTGTTTACTTTTCCTCCGAGCCAATTGCCCTCTATTCCGATCAATAGACAGGACAAAGAAATATGAGGGAGTGATCACTCTGTCTATAAAAAAGGATAAGGATGCTCCATCCTCCAAGCAGCCAAAGTTAACTTTTTGAGGTCGACCACTCCTCCACCGTCCATATAATTTTGCAATGCCTCTTTTTCCCCACCAGCCAACATGAATAACTCACCACTAGCGAAGGGCCTCCTGAAGATCGAATTTATGGTCCATGCTCACAATGCTAAATTGTTTAAATTGGTAAAAGCTATACCTCCCATGATTCAACAAGCCATTAAAAAGTCCATGAAACCTGTGGTTAACAAATTGGGAGGCCTATGTGCTAGAGTTGAAGTATTGGAAAATGAAGTGGTCGCCATGAGGAGAAAAGTAGACAGCCGTAAGGAATTAATGTCTCCAAGAGCTATCGATCTGAATATCCCAGCCTTTGATACTTCCCAACCAGCAAAAAGCAGAAGTCCACTGGATGATTGGTGTGTAGGCTATGATAGCCCTGAACTCGGGCAAAATAGCATGCCCGAGTGATGCTTTATACCTTAATTTAGTCTTGTTTATCTAATTAAATTATATACATTTTCATGTAATTTTATATAAATGTGAATACATGTACTAACCAACATGATTAGTCTTTGTTTTGTAGGTTTTAATGAATTTGAGGGACT
>JACEIK010008209.1:31084-64088 GCA_018107945.1 Datura stramonium
GATTATCTGGTTTTAACTCTATGTTGCTCCTAGAGTGAATTCAGAATATGTCGTTGACCAAAATTAGACTTAATTAAATCTCCCTCGAAAACATCTATAATCAACACTTGCGGTACTTAATATCACACTCGAACTAGAAAGTTAGAGGAATGGGTCCAATCCCTGTGGGTTCGACATTCCGGTTCTTAAATAGAGCCACTATATTACTTGCACGACCGCTACACTTGCGGTATGCGCGAATTGGGTGTCGTCAAGCCCATCCGAGGTGATATCAAATGAAGAGTTATAACATAGAAGACCACCCCACCCTAGGATGCAAACTATTCATGAGGTGACCATGCCAAGTGACCAATATTCGAGGCCCCTTGTGTACACTTATCATGAGAGGCAGACTCTTTCAAACTATTGGGTGCACATTGAAAAACACCAGGCAGGCCACTCGAACTTCCATCGAATCCGTCGATGCCTTTACCTACCAAGTCGTCTTCGTGGGAATTCTCCTAGACCACCTACTCATGGGCACCTCATGACCCTCCATAATTCACTTAAGGAGCCCTCCTTTTCTATTCTTATACTTAATTGGTACACTGGGGACAATGTAAGCTAATAGTTGGGTGTGGGGTGTGGTCTCTCAGGATTGGCTATGTATTGTCTCTTGTTTCCCTTATCGGGTTTGTTTTGATGGAAAATCTTGTGATTAACAATGTGGGTTTCCTTTGCTGGGTCCATTTTACTTTTTCGAATGTTCCATGATGACCCATTCTATAAAAAATTTCCTTTGATCATAGTAGTAGATAGCAATAAACTCCAAGGGTTTTATTTACCATGGTTCTTTCCCAAGAAGCATGATTTTCTTTCTTTTCTTTTGTGTTGAATCAGGTGGCATTTTTCGATGATAGATTAAGAGCCCNACCACGAGTCATTGGGTAAACCACGAATTATGGTGACCCTGTTCTTTCCCAAGAAGCATGATTTTCTTTCTTTTCTTTTGTGTTGAATCAGGTGGCATTTTTCGATGATAGATTAAGAGGAAACTTTTTTAAGGGAAAATGCCAAGTCTGGAGTCTTATTGTTTTTTTTGTTGCACTTTCTTTAGGAGGTACCAGCAGAAATTTTTTATTGGCTTTGCAAAAGAATTTTGAGAAAAAGGGGACACTTGAAGTAGAAAATTGATCATTCTCTTGTTATGATTTGTACATTCCATGATTGGCTTTTTGACTCACATGCTAATTTATCTTAAGTCATACCTTTGATGTTATTTTGAAAGTATGTAAACCTATTGGATTGTGATGCCTTGTATGGTGAGATATTTAGTTGAATTCTTGTGTATGTTTAAATTATCTAGAACTTGCCCTAAGTGTGACTCAGGAAAAATTCTAGATATGGCTACACTTGTAACATGATCTTAGGACTTCTTTGGATAAGCCACTTCACCCAAAATGACCTCCTTGAATATCTAGTTTTTCTAGCCAATGTTTGATCCTTTACCCCTTTTCTTGGAAACGACATTACAAGCCTAATGAACCTTTTAAATCCTCTTCTTTGGCACCCATCCTCCCTAGTGCTAGTGATGAAAGAATAAAAATGAGTCTTAAAGCCTAAAATGTGGGGAGAGATAAGGAAGAAATAAGGCAAAAGCCTAATCTTGGGGATGTGCAAAAGGTGGAAGAAAATGTGAGCTTCGAAGAGAGGTAGTACCGAATGTGATAAAATAATGGAATTGGTTGGTTGAAGAAAACCTTGAAGAAAAGAATTCTTGAAAGTTGTGACCTCATGTTTACGAAAAGCTAATTGTAGATTCAAAGGGGATATAATGAGGTTCTTTGATAAAGAATGATAATGATGAGTAAGGGGAGATAAGGTGGAGTGAGTTCATCAATAAACTAAGATGCTTGAAAAAGCATTAACAAAAGGAATTAGGGAGGTTCTAGTCACTAGAGATAAACAATTGTCCTACCCTTACCCCTATCCTTCATGACAACCCACAAGTCCTTAGTGATTTTGAGTATAGTAACTCTATATTAGTGGCGAGATACATGAAGGGCAAGCCTATGGGTCAATTTGCATGCACTTGAATTTCTTTGTGAGAGTGAAGCATATTTTCTCTATCATATAATCCCTATGTGTGAAAAAGAATTAATAATGAAAGGGATTCTCTCTTGACGTTAGTGGCATCACTTCTTTTGGGGTACATGCTTAAAGGTGTGATTGAGGCAAAGGTGATATGAAATTTGAGGCAAACTTTGAATGTGATCTATCAATGACATGAGATGCTCCTTGATTTTGTTTTGATAAACTATGCCCCTTGTTGGGAACGAAATAAAATATTTACACATATGTGCCAATGGCCTGTGGTCATCTCTTGAAAAGCGTGAAACATGTTTCTCTTCTTAATGTTGAATCTGTGTGTGATTTTGGGGTTTTCTTAGGATTTAAATATCCTTTGTGGGTCAATCATTTATTATGCCATGCTTAGTAATATTTCTCATTTGTGAGGAGGTTCCTTGCTTGAGGACAAGAAATAGTTCAAGTTTGGAGTTTGGTGAGTTGGTAATTTACCAACTCGTTAGACTTTTAAGCATGTTCTTTTACTTTATTTTCAACTCATCTAGGAAGGTTTTGCGCCTTTTCCTTCGATTTTGTTGGTATTAGGCTCAATAAAGAAAACAAAGAAATTGAACGAATAGCAAGTGC
This sequence comes from Datura stramonium, assembly GCA_018107945.1. Classification (NCBI taxonomy): domain Eukaryota; kingdom Viridiplantae; phylum Streptophyta; class Magnoliopsida; order Solanales; family Solanaceae; genus Datura; species Datura stramonium. Next base: position 33,779 of record JACEIK010008209.1, read on the forward strand.
TGGAGATAGGAGACCTACATTTCGCAGGTCTGACACTGGTACACTTCGTGAACTACCCTGAAGTTGGAAGAGAACCGCAAAACACAAATTGGCGCCTGCAAAGCGCAGGTGCATACACAAAAGCCGAGCTAAGCTATCTGTTATATCCCGTAGAACACCCGCATCTCGCTATTGGCCACCTTTGAAACGCAGGTGCCGCTGAAATGAATCTGAGTGGAGAAGGGCAGAAATGCAAATTCATATGAGAAAAAGTGTACTTTCCGTAGTTTGTACGCACACTTTTCATTGTAGAAGAAGGAGTACTTTTTGATTAGTTAATTTTTGTAGAGAGAGAATTATAGAGAGAAGTAAGAGATAGTCTTCTTCTTCTTCTTCTCCAATCTTGTAGGTTAAGGATTCTCCTTTAAAATATACAATTGAAGCTCAAATTTACTATTCAATTATGAATGTGAATGAATGTCTTGTTGGTTTAGTTCTCTTATTTACATTCATGAGTAGCTAATTTGATTGTTAGAGGTGTGTGCTTGATGTCGGTTTAGATTTGATTGGGTGTTAATAATTTAGTCTTAGAGTCACTTATTATGCATGAATATAATTCTCTCTCTAAGTTTTAATGAAAATATTTATGGTTGCAAACATAGATTATATTTAGTTAGCTTGCTTTTACTTGAAAAAGGGAAGTAGGATATGGGTGAGAAAGCATTAGTGAGAATTTGAGTTTTGTAAATCTGGGATTGGGCTAGAAATAGCCAAAACCCATTCTCATAACTCAATTTAAGGATTAAGGCTACAAATAGCTTAATTCTTCCCCAAGACAATATGGGTAATGTGTTAATTGAGCTTGGGGTTTGAAAGAACCCAAGTAGAATATGCCTAAGTGGCTGAAAAACGTTGGGTATAGACTTGTCCATGACTATTCATGTTAGTAGTTGATTCTTAAGACTTGTTTATTAACTCCAATCCAAATGATGCCCCATCAATAGCACATCTCTAGTACTTTCTCTCATTGTTGCTTCAACTTGCAATACTTCATTTTGATATTGAGTAGAATCATATAGTGTTATCATTTTCCCCCAACATTTATTTTATTGTATTGTGATTCAATGATGCTAACTAGTTTAGGTTGACATACAACTTTAGTAGTGATCTATCCATATTCCTTGTGGATTCGACCCCGACTCATAAAGTTTGGTAAATTATATTGTGAACGAAAATGTACACTATCTCCTTGTGAGAAGTGGATTTGGACATTATCAATTTTGGCTCCGTTGTCGGGGAATAGGCATTGATAGCCTAGAGTTGCTATTAATTTGAACTATTTAAGCGTCTTGTGTTATTTCTGCATTCGTTGTGAGTTTTGATGACTACTTAGGGGTATGGATATGAGCCCTTTTGAAAGGCTAAAATCGAAACCCCAAGGTGTCTTCCTATGTTGAATCTCTCCAACTAATGGATGAAATGTGGAGAAGGGAGGAGAGAAAAGATGTTGTGTTGATAGTAGTAATGAAACAAATTGAGTTGTTCGCAAATTGCATGATGAGTTTTCATTTGAGATACCAACAAGCCAACCAAGGTTATTGGTATCCTCGTGACGAAAATCAAGGTTAGAACTCTAATTGTACATATAAATCAAGTAGTTAGGGGAGTGAAGAGTCCTCCTATTCCCGCATTGAAAGAATTCATAAAGTGGTTCTTGAACGAGTTGTTTAAACTGATTCAATTATTTAGGAGCTAAAAAGTGATCTCTTAGATCTCACTTAAATGGTGAAGGACCATGTAGTGTCCATCAGACATCTAGAGGAGAGAATGAACTTGTTAGCCACTTAAATGGAATACAGGGCAAACATGATGACCCAAGAGCCGATGAAGAAAGATACCACCGCAACCTCACACAGTGTTGATAAGGAAAATATAGAATGGGGGATAGAAGAGTAATTTTTCAAGGAGACATTAAAAGGCATTCTCTTGAATATTGATGGAAGAGGAAGTGAAGGGCTGGAAGAGGCATGTCTTGCTCTAAAAAGTTTGGGTTCTTTGATGTTGGTCGTATTCTTATGCCTATTTTCCATGTTTTTACCCATATTTAGCCTTGTTTTGAGTTCATAATTATTATGAAATATATGAATTAATTTTTTCATGTGTCTTATGAGCTAGTGAATGTTTCTAGATGTTTTGAGCCTGAAACAAAGGAAAAAGGACCCAAAAATGACCCGAGGTATGAGAAAGAAGAGTTTACGGAAGTCGGCCTGGGGCTATGGATGGCGTGGTGCACCAACACTTATGCTTCAGAGAAATGTGCACCAAAGGTTGTGCTATTGATGGTGTGGGCCGCCAGGCCCCTAGCTTCGGAGATGAGAACTTGACTAACACCTTTGCGAGATGGATGGCGTGGAGCCCCAGAAGTATTCCAAACTTGGAAAATTTTCCCAATATTCTGGTGCTATGGATGAACTAGGGCACCAGAAGGGTCCTAAAGCTCAGAAATTTTACTAAAACTCTGGTGCTACGGATGGAGTGGGGTGCTAGAGGTGTCTACAAGTATAGAAATTTGGCTAAGTCCTTGGTGTTATGGCTGGAGCGAGGCGCCCGGAGCTATACTTCAGAGGAAAATTGACCCAGAGTTCGGGCTATGGATGGTGTGGCATGCCAGACACTTCGTGGACGGATTTTTTGTGATTTTAAAGCTAAATACTTGAGGAAAAATGCATCATTTGAAGGATTACCTATAAATACAACATGTAGGGAATTTTTAGCATATCATTCATCACTTTGTTCGATCATAGAAGGTTGTTGTAATTCCCCAAAAACCCTAAGATCAGACCTAGGGTTTGAAATGGAGAAAATACAATTTTCTACACCAGGGCTCAAAACGAGTCATCAAGTCACTCGTCGTTTACCTAATGATTCGTTAAGTGACTTGTCATTTTGCTAACAAGTCGGCAAATCACGCGTCATTTGTAAAGATTAGAATATCCCCTAATGACTTAGCAAACGACTCGTCATTTTCCTAAATAGTCGTTGTTAAGTGACTTGTCATCTTTCTAACAAGTAGGTAAATGACCCAGCATTTGTAAAGATAGAAATATCCCCTAACGAGTCAGCAAACGACTTGTCATTTGCCTAACAAGTCGTTAAGTGACCCGTGGTTTAAGAAGGAGTGGGAAATTCCAGTGTACTTCCCAGATTAAGAAAATGAGTCATCATTTGCCTAACGAGTCGTTAAGTGACCTATGGTTTGAGAAGTAGTGGGAAATTCCAGTGTACTTCACGTATTAAGCAAATGACTCATCATTTTCATAACAAGTTGGCAAACGACCCGTGATTTGCCTAAGGACTCATCATTTCTGGTAGTATGAGATTTTATGTCGAACCATTAAGGGCATTTCATAATTTCTAGGATCCTAAGTCCTAAACTACGTTGTTTTAAGCTCATTATGTCACACCCCCAAACCCAGGGAGGCATGACTGGCACCTGGTGCCACCCCTGATATGAGCATACTCGATGCCTAAAATATAAAACAAAGGCCAGAACCGATGAGGTTCAACAACACAACAACTATATAACATGGCCCACATGGACTAAAAAAATGACACTACACCCACAACAAATGTCTACGAGCCTCTAAAACTATGATAGAAATCAATTGCTCGGGGCAGGGCCCCGAACTACCCACAACTCAACCTCTGGCAACTTCGAAAGCACTAGAGCACACCAACTCAGTTGGAACTCTGCTCAACATCCAAGAACCTAGTCTAACAGCCCACCATCACCTGCAGGCATGAATGCAACACCCCGACTAGGGCGTCAGCATAATAATGTACCGAGCATGAAAGTTTGAAACAACTAGAAGACTAAGATTAGAGATCAATAGATATACCAAATATCGCAGAAGGAGAACTAAACTTAAGTAAACACATAAAACCTACCTGGCCCCCATAATCTTGGCAAGCACAAGCAAAACTACAAATAGAACCTACCTTGCCCCTATAAGACCGACAAGTCCAAAAAGTAAATAACAATACAACGACACCTAGCTGATCCAACTCACCTGTCATCACCTCTAGACCTCTCAATAGCCTCAGCTAACACCAGCCAACATCTAGCATCCACTTCTATCAGATAAAAAATAACACAAGAAAAAACCACAATATAATACCAAGCAAATCACAAGTAACACCAGTTAATCAACATCATCAATCAGGCACTACTGGACACTCTCTTGGCTGCGCACAGTTAGCGGAGCTCAATCCATCTGGGAGAACCAATCTTGATATTAGAAAGTCTTATACATGTTGGACAACTATCGAATCATGTCTCAAATCGACACTACAGAGGACATCAATTTCAACCCCGTAGGTCATTTCACTCCTTGGGCTCAACCCCTCAGCCGAAAACACTCTCATGCGTCGGGTATCCAAAAACCCAAAGGCCTCAAATAGCACACACAATCATGATCAAAAGAATTCATAATCAATAAAAACAAAACATATAAAAACATGTTCAAAATAGCCCCCATCAGGCTCTGAAACCCTATCAACCGACTACCACCACATAGTACTAACCTTACGTATCTAGCCATCCACCGACGTGCCACAAACCAAACTAAGGATCACATAATTACCAAATATATTTACATGACATATAAACAATCAAAGAACTATCATATATGACACAATCCTCCATCTACCCTAACCATCCCTATCCTCAATTTCACAATAGTTAACATGACTACCCGAGTGCTATCAAAGTCACTACGGACCTACTAACTCACCTCTTCACCAATCACCCGATCATCCACACATATAGCATGTAAGTAAATCAAAACAGCCCCCAAAAATACATCAAAAATATCCCTCAACTCAGCCCAAAAGGTTCATGAATCTCCTCACAACACTAGCCAAACTTGGCGCATTCTATCGCCCCTCCGACTCACGATGAACTACCAATTTTAATGCCCAATTACACGGCCTCAATTACTGAGGGAAATATCACAATCCATATTCCCCCAAACAATAGGATTTACAACACAAAATTTCCAACCACAAACAGTCAATTTGCATGACAACAACAGGAGTTCGATTCAATGAAAATTATGCCAAAAAGGGAAGTCAAAATCCTTAACATACCTCAAATCCGGTGAGCCCCAAGATAAGCTGATTTAATGCTACCATCACAATGGATATACTTCCTTAGGGAATCCCATACTACTGCCAAAACGCAGCCACAACAGTTCAACAAGAAAATAATGCAATCGGAACTTAATCGATACGATTTATATGGATTCTACCATAGAAACTCCGTAACAACGATCTACCAAGATCCATGGATTCACTACTACACTATATAACTAATAATCAAGAATAATAGAAGCTTACCAAGATTTCTAAGACGAGGCAGCCACCAAAAGGCCCGAAAATGCCACGACAATACAAGAACACACGACGTATTAACAATCTATGCTCGGAAATTGATTTGCATCTTCCAATCGACATCAAAATTGATTAGAACCTATGGAGAGCTGCTAGGGAGAGCTTTCCACCGCCTCCCAGCTCTGGAAAAAGAATTATGGGTGTTAGAACCGACCAAGGGGCTTTATATATCCCTTCACCGCCTAAAGACCTTGTGAGGTGCCTGCTTGCGCGGTCTTGCGAAAATGCGAATATCTCTCTATTCGAAAGTCAGATTGACAAATGGTTTGACGCATTAGAAAGTAGACTCATAGACATTTAATTTGATAGGTCACACACTCCCTAACTCCTTATATATTAGGAGAAAAGCCTCAAGACATTTGACCTAAATTTCAAGGAATCTCAAGAAGGAAATTTTGCGATAACTATTTACGAGTTTTGTTCTACAACTTGATCGACGTACAATATTAAATATGATCATAGAGTTATTCAAATAACTCATAATACTTCCTTCATTAGCCAATTAAGTACTCTTAGTTCTGCCTCGAAAGCATGATTTATCTCTCAAATTATCCAGGGCGTTACAAGTTAGTTGAATTTTTTAAGAGTGTTAAACCTATTCTAAGCATTACCATTACATGCATGCAAACTAGAGTTCTTCCTTGGAGGGAAAGCTTGGAGAATTTCGGAGAATTTCTCAAATTTCCCTCCAATTATCTTTGGGCTATCAAGAAAGTGTGAGAATCAGATCCCTGCAGGTATGTACGGTTATAAATGGGTGAATTTGTTCAAACCAATGACCAATCTCTCTCTAATTCATGAAATTCTATTGATAAATCTATGGGGTCTTATCCCAATTCTTATGAAATCTTTATGATCTATCTATGGGTTAATTCCTCTCATGTATAAATTCATGTTTTATGAATCATGGGAAGATTTTATAACTATTTTGATTTAAATTTTTCTACAAAATTATGCCCAATTATGTATGTTCATGATAAATCAAGTTATGATTCTACTATGATTTTGATGTTCATTAACCCGTTAAAATTTATGACTTATGATATGATTTGTCTCAAATGCTTATCATTAATTTATAAATATCAAGTATATACATGTTCTACAAGTATGCATGAACTTCATGATTTATCAATTTATGATTTTGGCCGACTCACGGGCCTTACTTTCATGGCTAGTTCACATATTTCAAGCATGCTTATGATTATCATGATCTTTAACTAGCCTATGAATCTCATTTATATTATTCTTTGAGCACTATATATGTTTTGGGAGTAGTATGTAACACCAAGTAGACCCGAGATCCAAGCATGCCCCAAGTCTCAGAACTACGCGCCAATGTAGCCATGATGGGACCTCCATGTTACTGTCCCCTTTCCAGAATGGGCCTTCTTGTTGTGATATCATACCTATTTCATGGTTCTACCCTTAGAAAGGTATGAATGCCCTCCCGACTAGGGGTGTACAAGTCGAGCTCCATGTGTGCTCATATGGGGTATGTTGGTTATAAGAATCTCCCATTGTTCCTCACGATTTATATATGATTATGATTACATACATTGGCTTAAGTCATGTTTAATAAAGCTTTTCTCTTGTGAGTATGATTATAAATGATTTACAAATGTTTTGGAAAACCTTGAAAATTATGTTGCATTATGATATTTATGTTATGATCATGTTGTCCTACACTTATGAACTTTTATGTATTTTAAATATCCGTTTTACTTACCTTGCATACTCGGTACATTTCATATACTGGCTGCATACTCTATGTTGTATCGTCTCATGATATAGATTCGGGGGATCTTTCTCAACAACATCCTTAGCCCCTGTTATCCCACTCAGACCTGTCCAACTAGCATCGGTGAGTCCTCATCCTCTTAGGACAATCAGTATTCACGGTTGTTATATCTTTCTTCATTTTCAGACTTGTCGGGTTAGTTTGGGATGTTGTCCCATCAACCCATCAGATATATTAGAGCCTTTCAGACTGTATGTAGTAATCATCTTGTAATGTATGATGTGAATTCTGGTTCTGATGTTATGTTATGCTTAGACTTCCGCTATAACTATTATGTTTATTCTTCTGCCTTTATTGATTGAGTTAGATGTATGTTAATGTCGTGGGTCGACTTGGAGTCTCTCGGGGCTCCTTGTCCCGTGTCTCAATCTGGGCCTACGTTCAGGTCATGACAAACTTGGTATTAGAGAAATAGGTTTAGAAGTGTCCTAGGGTGTCTGAACGCCGCGTTAAGTAGAGTCTTTTTCATGGGTGTGAAGTGTGCCATACTTATGATGAAGAGGCTACGAGACATTTAGAAAATGTTCCCTTAATTTATGACTCTATCTCGTGCCATGAGTTCGACTCTCTCCATTCCTCTAACTCGTGTTATACGCGTGTGCAGACACATGTCTTCTCAGAAAAATAATAGGAGTCATTCAGCCCCACCAACTCCCATGGGTCCTATGCATGTTGCAGTTGCAAAACTGGGGGCCGCCCTCAGAGTTTTGATATAGGACATGATCACCTATCCTAACCAGTAGACTATCGCATTAGTGAACCCTACCGAAGAGGCGATAGCTACTAAGTTTCAAGAACTCATGAAGAGGAGCTCGTCTAAGTTTGCATAAGGGGAAAGAAAGGAAGAACAAGAGGCCCAAGACTGAAAAGCTTGAGAGTTCCCAGCAAGGGTCAAGTAGTGGGAGTTGCTCTCATCAGACATCTCTTGCTCAAGTTCGGGAATACAAGCCCAGGGTGAGGGAGATTACTTACCCAGTTTGTGGGCGCTGCGGGAAGAACCACCTAGGAAAGTGTTTGGCAAGTTCAGATGTTTGCTTCTATTGTGTCCAGCCTAGTTATAAACATAGAGATTGCCCTTCAGCCAAGCGAGATGGCCAGAGAGGTCGTGCCAAGGCTGCCCCTTCAACAACCCCCTCCAGTTGGCCATTTTACGAAAGGTGTGGTAGTAGAAATCACCCGGGAAGGTGTTTGATCGACAATGATGCTTTGTTCGGGTGCGGTAAGCCTAAACATAGACTCAGAGATTTCCCTTCCGTTAGACCGGGTGACGATGGAGCCCATGCCACAACTATCAGGTATGCAACCCACCCATCTCAGCATCACGGGTTACAAAGATCAAGTGGCAGTCAACCTTAGATATAGTCTCAAGTATGTTATAAGCCTTCCTGTTGAACTTTCCATGATTGCTGGTTCTGAGAACTACTGTACAAGGTACGAGATCTCTTTGTGCATTTAAATATGAGATTTATTTTGTGGAAAGTAGGGAAATAATAACTGAACGTCCAAGTTAGGTCTTAAGTTTTCTAGTAAAGGAGTTCTATAAATAAGTTTTGGGGTTAATAAATCAATCCTCATTTAGATGTTTCCCTTATGTTTCACTTGATGCTACGCTCAACTGATTCTTATGTTCAGAACCCTAAGTTGATAGGTAACCCCGTCAGTTAGTGATCCCAATGTTACCCATTTAGCTTTATGTCATGGCCCTAATTATGTATGTGAACTCATGTCTCTTAGCACGCTCAGCTCTATGAACTCAGTCCCTAAGATTTGCCCTATCAGCCATAATATCGTGCTATATCAGGTACATGCCCATCTTAGATTTCTTAAACGATTAATGCTCATGATTCCCTTACTCTAAACCCTATGGATGTTCCCTCTGATGAAGATGATGGTTAAAATGGGTACGTTAAAGGTAACTCCTGATAACGCTCAAACCACATCTCTTACTGAAGTGAGAAGCGGACGTTGTCAATAAAAAACCCAACTAGAGGTTGGGGTCGATCCCACAGGGAATAGGGAGACTGGATTATAGCCGGTAACTGAACTTGTAAGGTAGTTACTTCAAAATTAGGGGATTCTAAATAAAATCAATAATAAAAAAAATTATCAAAAATTTGATTTTAAATCAATATTAAAGGACAACTAGGGTTCGTGTTCCCCATGGGTTCATAACTACTTTGGGTATATACTCGTGATCATCACCAATACTTACTTACAGAACTGATAACTTAGATTCATTCAAACGACCAACCAGTCCCTATTGAATGACTATACTCAATCACTCGACCAAGTCTCATGAGCGGTTTCAAAATATCCGTTATCACTAAGTCCCAGATTTAACTATCCAGCAACCACAACTCTAGTTAATATAATGATCATCAAGATCAAGGCTCCATTGTAATTTTCTTTTCCAAATATCTACCTCTTCGACCAAAGAAAGTAAAGAATTTGGGCATGTCGTAACATTGTGCACCATTAAGAAATGTTTAAGCATGAAGAGAATACAATATAAGTGTATGTATTCATTTTAAGATTACTTTGTGTAACCCTAGCTTGTTAATTCACCATGGTTCCCGCAATCCTAGCTATGGAGGTTTTAGCCTCTCATAGTTGCAAGGTTGTGATTTGCATTCATGATTAAGAATAAAAATAAATACTTACAATAATGATTGATAAAAACACTTCCTTCAATTACTCCACAAAAATCTTGAAAAACAAGTAGCAAGAACAAGATGAATTCAAGAACAAGTTGATCACAAGTTAAGACAAACTCAATTCTGTCTCTCTCTCTCTCTCAAGGTTTCTACTCTATAAAACTATCAAACTGACGCCCCCTATAAAATAAAACCTAAAAATTATTTATACAGATAGAAGAATCCTTTTACTAAGCTAACAGGATGAATTTCCATATCTGTCGCCGCCAGTTCCACAACTCGACCTATGATTCGTAGCATGCTCCTACGACCCGTAGTTCCTCTCGTACAATCTCAGCTGGCTAAATTTTGGCTAAGTGTTGGATCTGGGTACGACTCATACCATAAACTCATGACTCATACTAAGCTCCCATAGTTTGAATTAGAGATTTTGAAGTATTTCTGAAGTTCATTTCAACCAGAATGGTACGACTCGTACCTTCGTCTTATGAGTTGTACTTTCTTCTCATAGCAGGAGCCAGAATCAGATGCAATTCTTCTGGATATAATCACGAATCGTACATGCCTGCTACGAATCATACTGGGACTCATGGGTCGCATCTTCTCATCCTTGACTTTCAGCAACTTCTCACGGCCACCAGTCAACTTCTCACGGCCACCAGTATGACTCGGTAGTTCCTTCCTACGATCTGTACCGTGGTCTGCACTTTTGCCCATTTTTCACTTTAAGCTATCTTTTTCAATTTTAAGTTCCAACACCTGTTTATCTGTAAGAAAAGGAATAGTACCTCATATCCACATAAATAAACCGTCCATGTTGTTTCTTAATTTTGAGTCGATGTGCTGCGAATCCACAACACATCAACACCCACAACTTTTTTAAAACCTTTTCATGTCCTCAGGCAAAGAAAAAGAAAACTAGAACACGACGTCACTAGAAAATAGACTTTAGATACTACAACCAATACTCAAACAAACTTGCACTTTCTATACAAACTCGCTGACCCTTTCTCATGGAACCACATCAGCTAATTTACTAAAAAGCGACCCCAAACATCATAAACAAGGATCCAAGACATGTTAACTAGCTATCAACAGGCAGTCAAGTCATCACCAATGTTTTTCACACATACCAACAGTAAAGCAAACATAATCCAGCAATTACACAAAATGAAGTCCCCTCTCACAGATATGAATTCTCAAACATAGCATGGGACTAAACAAGTAAGATACTCACTCTCACAAAGAAGTTATAAGTATTATGTGTGATATACCATAGGCTTGTCTCTTATTTTCTGCTTTGTTTTAGATGGTCTAGTGAAGATCACTATAGGAATTGGTATGGCTTAGGCTATAGGCTCAGGCTGACATGATAAATATGAAGGATTTTATAAGTGACTATTCCTTTTTGGCAATTACATACATTAGCTAAGCACTATCTACCTAATTCACCCTTTTATTCTTTCATTCCGTTTTCTCCTTTATTCATTTGCATGGGTGTGGTGAGTTTTCACTTATTTTTTTCAAAATTTTTTGAGCTTATTTTTCAGCATTTACAGCATTTTTCATCCTTTTTATTTTTCAGCTCACTCACACCTCATTTTCCATCAGTTCTTTCTGTTGTTTTATTTTCCTTTCTTCCATTTCCACCTTTTATGCACCCTTTTAGCCAATTTCAACTTTTAAGCATTTTGCTTATGTTGAGGTTCACAATATCTAAGGAAGGAAGGGCCAAAACAGGTTCATTATAAAAATGGGGCCGGTTAATCGGTAAATCAAAAAATATGGTCTATTAAGGATCAAACTTGGGATTAAGGGATTCATGAAACTTTTTGTAGGGAAATATAGGATAAAAGTGAGATAAACAAACAATGTCCTATGATCATATCCTAACCAACCATCCTTAGCCTATGCAGAGACCAACCAGGAAAGTTCTACATATACAACACAATACCAAATTCAATATACCTCACTCACACATGGTACATGAACTATATTCATCTCACTGTCTGGTTTATATGGGCGGCTTACAAAACTACTCATGTTGACAAACTAAATGACATCCAAAAACCACAAAGAATCATGCATGTTGTCATAAATACATAGCTAATGCATCAAAAAAATTTAAACAGGGTCAATTTTTTTCAAAAACCAAAACTAGTGCATTTTGGTTGGCTGAGTACTCCTAAGATACTTTCTAATTAAACAAAAATCACAAACTAAAAATAAAAATCCTACACATGGCGTTTCTACTAGATAGCATGCCTGAGGGAAAAGAAACGCGGCAAGAAAAACCCTCAGACGAACCAAAAATCCTAAAAATCACAAGTACATCTCTCCCCTTTTTAAAAATTTAGCTTCATCCCCTGAAAATCATCTAGAGGAACATAGGGAAGAGTACATACCTGTGGTGGGTACTAGGCGCTCTTGTCATCTCGGGGAGGTGGTACCTCCGCTGCAATAGTAGCGCTAGTGGTGGCCGGCGTGCTCAATTGTGTGTCAAAAAGGGAGAGTGGTCTCCTCATCAGTCGTGGCTTGACGGCCTCTGAAAATATCCGCTGAATGTGTCTCTTCGGAAGGGTCATTTCCATGGGAAAGCTCGTGCTGGGTCCGGTGGAGCTGTCATCTAACTCTCTCATGCAGCTCAATAAGTATGTGTGTCATGAGTCTGCATGCTTGCTTCTCTAGCCCACTTGCGCCTCTTTCTCTCCTTCTTTCTTATTTTTCTCAAACTCTCCTCACTAGCATCTTCATCAGCTCTTTCTTCCTTTATCACCCGCCTGCGCCAGCTCGTATGCTGCCAAATCAATATCCTCATCAAGCTCGGCATCTAGGTCCGAAAGAGTGGGGACTGCTAAAACTGTTCGTTGTCGTGATGACAACTCAACTACTTGGCTCTGAAGAGCCCTAACTCGCACGGAGACTCACGTGGCTGGTCACTCCTCCATTCTCTCATTGAAACGGGCTCTCAAAACTATCTAGGCGGGCATTTAGAGCTCAAGCTTACTCTCTATCTCAGACTTGACCCATGGTTTGAAATTATCCATCATGGCCTGCATCTTAAGCTCTGCCATGGTCAATCTCTTAGCTAGGTTTCTTTGAGGAAGTCCTGTGGTACTAAGATGTACCCTACTGGTGTCTGAGCCAGCATGCTGGGAAATGGTGTAGCTGAGGTGCCGGGACTCTGAATGACGGCGTTTGTAGTCGCTGTCTCTCTTTGCTCCTGTGTAATGGGATCGACTCTTGAATGACTATGTTGCTTACTTAGTTTTGAGTATCTAATGTGTTGCAAATCCACAGCACATCAACTCCCTATCCCTACCTTAGGTGCTAGGTATGTCGAAGTCCAGGAAGTGCAGTTATTAGTCAAGCCTGGAAGTATAACAACCCTCATGGTCATTTTGTGATTTTTAATCCATTTGCCTAGGTTGAACCTTTCCATATATTTATTCTTTTATTCATGAAAAGGTGGATGGCACCATTTTTGAGATGATTTAATGATGGTTGGGGTGAGAGTTTCAATTTTGGAAGTTTGAAGTTTGAGGGGTTTGACCTAAGTCATCAGTTAACGAGATCGAATTCTGGGTTATGGAAGCTTATGGTGATTTATGTCTTAGTTGGGTAGTTTGCATGATCCCAAGGTAATTCGAGAGTGATTTAAACCCTTGGCTGAAATTATGAGCTTTGAGGAGGCTAAGTTTGACCACAATAATTTTTGAAAAAAATCCTAAATTATTAGTAATTTGATGATCCCAACTGGTCCGAAATGGTTTTTATGATCGAATGGCGTATTTGGGTTGTGACAGGGGATTTCAGATGAGTTTGTGGATTAGAACGTTTTGTGTGTCATTGTTCGGGATGGATCGGAATCTTCCTTGGTGAACGGCGTCAAAGCTAGGTAAGATGAAGATCCCATTCTAATGAACTAAAGGAAGTCGTTCAAGAGGAAGGTAGAGGTCATCTTCAAAGGGCGAGATGGTGTGCTTCGATATCAGGGTAGTTATGCGTTGGTGTTGATAACTAGATAGCTACTTCAGTTTCATAGGTGCCCTTGTCCATCAGTGTTGTATAGAGGGGTACTCGCCTTACTTCCCAGTTTTGGAAGTCATTTCAAAAAGGGACTTGGTACTCACGTCAAGCTCAGTACAACATTTCATCCGCAAACCAATGCTCAGGCGGAGCGAATGATTTAGACTCTCGAGGAAATGTTGAGAGCATGCGTGATTGACTTCAAGGATAGTTGGGATGAACATTTACCTCTCATTGAGTTTGCATATAAAAACAACTATAATTCCAAAGATTCAACTTGCCCCATTTAAGGCTCTATGTGGGCGAAGATGTGATTGCCTATTGGTTATTTGAAGTCGTGGGGAAGGTGATGATTGGTCCGGATTCTGTCCATGAGGCCAGAGAAGGTTCAGTGTATAAGAGACAGGTTGAAAATAGCTCATAGTCGCAAAGAGTCCTATGCTTATGTAAGAATGTGAGAACTTGAGTTTGAAGTTGACGATTAGGTATTTCTAAAGGTGTCTTCCTTATGAAAGGGGTGGGAGAAACATGTGGAAGAAAGGGAAACCCAGTCCCCGTTATGTTGGTCCATACCAAATTGTGCAGCAGGTTGGAAAAATAGCATATGAGTTTGAGTTTCTAAAAAGTTAGCTTCAGTCCATCCACTTTCCATGTATCGCTCTTAAAGAAGTGTTTAAAGTGGATCCAGCTCTAGTTATTTCTGGTGGACAGTGTCTGTGTGAAAGACATCCCACTATGAAGAGGTTCCAGTGGAAAATATAGATCACTGTGTTCTGCGTTGTTATGAACAAGAAGCAACTTTAGTTAAAGTTTCATGGAGGAATAAGCATGTTGAGGGAGCTATGTGGGGAGTCAAGGCAGATATGATGACTAAATACCCGCATTTATTCTCTTCTAGCTCAGTTTCAGCTTAAGGTGTTAGTTTTAATACTTATCTGGTTTCATGTTCAACTCATGTACCCTTGGAAGTTTCTTTCATGTAAATGGATGTATGTGTGATTTGGGAATTCGGGGCTTCAGCCACAGTTCAGTTCAGAGTAGTCATTCCATCCGTTTTATGCTTATATGCATCAGTATTTGAATATGATGATTGCATTTTTCTACTCTTTTCTATATAATTTCAATCATTCGAGTGACGAATGTTCTCAAGGAGGAGATATTATAATAACCCGTGGCTCAAAAGGAGAAAATAGGGATTTTTTGCACCAGGCTCAAAAGTGAGTCATCAAATCACCCGTCGTTTACCTAATGAGTCCTTAAGTAGTTCATCTTTTTGCAAATGAGTCGATAAATCACCCGTCCTTTGTAAAGGTTAGAATATCCTCTACCCAGCAAACGACTCGTCATTTGCCTAACAAGCTGTTAAGTGACTAGTCGTCTTGCTAACGAGTCGGCAAATCACCCGTCATTTGTAAAGATAGGAATATCCCCTAACGAGTCGTAAATCACTCGTCATTTGCATAACAAGTCTTTTAACTGACTCGTGGTTTGAGCAGCAGTGGAAATTCCAAAGATACTTCACGGAGCTGCTAATGACTCATCATTTGCCTAATGAGTTGGCAAATGACCCTGGATTTACCTAATGACTTGTCAAACGACTCGTCATTTCTGGTAGCATGAGATTTTCTGTCGAACCATTAAGGGAATTTTCATGTAATTTGCGGCTCTTAATTCTAAACTACATCGCTTAAGCTCAGTTAGTAGGGTTGTAAGAATGTTAAAAATATTCTAAACCTTACAATTCCATGCATGCGAATTAGAGTTTTTCCTTGAAGGTCAAGCTTGGAGAATTTCTCAAATTTTTCTCCAATTCTCTTTGGGCTATCAAGGAAGTTGTAAATTCAGATCCCTTCAGGTATGTAGGGTTATGAATGGGTGAATTTGTTCATTAATTTATGAATTTAATTATAATAAAAAAATTCAACACTAACAAGCTAAATTTCTTGCATGGCCTCGTGAACTGAGTCTAACCCTATCAAGGTAGCCTCACCTATTTCAAGCATGCTTATGTTTATTATGATATTTTTCTAGACTATGAATCTCACAAAGCATATCCAATGAGCACTATATATATTTTGGAAGTAGTATTTAACACCGAGGAGACTCGAGACGTAAAGAATGCCCCAAGTCTCAGAACTATGCACCATCATAGCCATGATGGGACCTCCATGTTACTTTCCCCTTGCCTAAATGGGCCTTCTTGTTTTGATATCACACCTCTTTCATGGTTATACCTTTGCAAGGTACAAACGCCCTCCTAACTATGGGTTTACAGTCGTGCTCCATATGTGCTCATATGGGGGTGTTTGCTATAAGAATATCCCACTATTCCACATGATTTATGTATGATTATGATTATATACTTTGTTCAAGTAATATTTAATAAAGCTTTTCTCTCATGAGTATGATTACAAATGATTTACAAATGTAATTGAAAACCTTGAGCCTTATGTTGCATTATGATATTTATGTTATGATCATGTTGTCCTTATCTCTTATGACCTTTTATGTATTTTAAATGTCCCTTTTACTTACCTTTGCATACACGGTACATTCCACGTATTGACATACTTTATGATGTATCGTTTTATGATGAGAGGTCTGAGGGATTCTTCAGCAGCATCCTTAGCCCTCCCTACTATCCCACTTAGACCTTTCCAACTAGCATCAGTGAGTCCTCATCCTCCGAGGACATTTAGTATTCGTGGTTGTTATATCTTTCTTCGCTCTCAGACTTGCTGGGTTAGCTGAGGGTGTTATCCATCAACCCATCGGATATGTTAGAGGCTTTCGCACTCTATGTATTAATCATCTTGTCATGTATGATGTGAATTCTGATTATGATGTTATGTTATGCTTAGACTTCCACTATAACTATTATGTTAATTCTTCTGCCTTTATTGATTGAGTTAGATGTAGTTGTTCAGCGCTATGGGTCGGCTTGAAGTCTCGCTCCTTGTCCCAAGTCTCAATCCGGGCCTATGTTCAGGTCGTGGCAGTTGTAAATGCATCTTTTGGAGGTGAGACAGGTTCCTACTTAGGTTTCTTCTTTTCTTTATCGTTTTACTTCGAATGATAATTATTTCATTATTTTTCTACTTGTCTATGAGTGGCTAAATGCCCATTCTAGGGTTTAATCTATAGTTGATGGTTGATGTTTGAAAGACTGATTAATGCTAGTTTTGATTCTTCATTAAAGGATGTTTACATTTACTTGTTTTAATTTCTTATTTACTAGACTGATCACCTTATGAGTAAATCTGTTGACTTTTTGTTGAACTTGGGAAAGGGAACCAAAAGGGTTAAAAGTAAATATAAAACAGGAATTCGAAGATCCTTTGGCCCATTAATTGAAGGTTAGAAGTTGTTGATAAGGATAGGGATATACCCTTCAACCCTATTTAGTTGATTTATAAGTGGCCACAATCGTTGTTTCATATTTCTGTTGCAACCATAGGGTATGGACGTTAGGGTTCATGAGATAGTTCTTGGATATTCGGGAGAATGACAAAAAATGAGATAGTAACTTGCAATTAGAAATCTTAGGAAGAATTAATCTAGAGCACCATATCTTGAAAACTCAACTTGGAAAAAGAAAGTGCCAATAATTAGATTTTCATCATTTATTGAAGTGCAAACAAGCTTGCAACAATCCTAGTTATTTAGTTAATTTTACATTTCAAGTTTAGTAGCTTAATTCTTCAAATCATTCCCCATTTTATTTGTTTTGCAAGAATAGAGATATAAAGAAGTAACCTTAAACAATTAATCTGACAAGTCTCAGAGGGATTGATAATCGGAATCACTGTCATATATTACTTGACGACAACGTATTTAGAAGCGCTTGGGCAAATACAAAATTATTGCACCGTTGCTGGGGACTTGAATATTTATTGATCATTTGTAGTTTAGTATTTTTATTCCTCTATTCTATATTTTACATTTTTGTTTGTTTGTTTGTGAAGTTACAGGTGTTTTGTGCTTAGTGTATGCTAAATATGAGTCAATGTCAAGCTCCACCCTTGGGAGGCATGACTGCACCTGGTGCCCTACCGGAACCTGGACTTGACTAGGCTGAGCCTAAGCACTTCTGGTGCCAGGCTGGCTCTAACATTTGATTCAAGAATAAACGAGCTATATAATGGCTGTAAATACAGCCTCCGGGCGACTAGGCCTATAGCCACCTTTAAGCAGACAACAGCTAACAAGAAAAACAAAGAGTATGAAGAACCCAGGTACGACAAGGCCACCATGCTGCCTAGTTACTTCTGAATCGAGAAAACAGGTGCTAAACTGCTATGTGACTGACAAGGTCACCACTATCAACTCAATGAGGCCTCACACGGCCATCATAAACAACTAATACATACACACGGCCTCACGACCGGTACAGCCAACCACAGGGAATATACAACTGCAAGCCTCTAAGAATACTGATAATATGGCCGTGGGACAGTGGCCCCGACCTACCCATACTGTACAACAAAAGAAAAGAGATAAAACTCTCTAGCTATCTATCTCCGAATGATTGGAGTTGATGACTCTGTGTGTTGGCTGGAATCACGAGTGATCGGCTCCTCGTCTATGAGTACCTGTAGGCAAGTAATGCAGCGCCCCAAATAGGCGTCAAGATTGCTGGTACTGAGATGCAAAGTAACAACTGGAAAAAAACTAAAAATAAGCAATATAACTGATGAACTAAAATAAAACAAATAGACTGAAACTGACTAAAAATATGAGTCTAAGACTGTTTTCAACTATGCTGGAAGGAGTAGGAGTCATACTGGAAATGTAGCGCTCTACTCGGCTGATCTATTAATATCTAACGTAACATGGCATAACATAACATAACATAGCATAGCACACATAAACCTTACTCGGCCCCCATAAGCCGGGAGGTACAACCAACACACAATCTATACCCCTACCCCGGTTGTCCCATCTCCCATAGTAACTATAAGCATCCCCGCCGGGCCCCCGGGTATGCACTTGGCTCGTTGAGCCCCTGACTATAACTGTACCTGAGTCTAGAGGACTCCTGAATCAACACTCCCAAGAAAATTCCACTCGACGGAGTGTATAAAAGCCGACCAAGGAAAAATATGTGAAACCGATCCCACTTCATTCCCCAGGGACGGCATGCCACTCCAGAGAGACGTATCCTCACCCCTCTAGCGGACGAGTCAACACAGTTATTAACCTTGGAAGGTCATGAATGCTAGGTAATCCAACCCCAAAATAATACAGTCAGGTCTCAACTAGTAATACTAACTGCGTATACCACAAGTTGAAACTAGTGATAATAATGTGTATGTATATACTACAGGCTGAAACTAATGATAGTGATATGTATGTATTTAACACATGCTGAAACTAATAATGGTATAGATGTAATCTTGTTTCATACTGTACTGAGTCTATTACTGAACAAGATATAATTTTTCAATCATGTTGTATAACTGAATTTCATAGTAAACATGATTTAGTACTTCTAACATGCTTTCTAAACTTCATTTTAGGCTACTACTCTATTTCTGAAATACTTTATGAGAACTTATATTGCTTTACTAGGTTTCGACTGAAAATGATAATATCCTAACATAATTTACTAAATTACATGCTGGGCATGCTGTACTGTTTCTGAAACTTTCTACAAGAATCTGTATAGTGCTAGTAAATTCCGCGCTACACATGACATGATGTTGCTAATATCATACTAAAATTACTACTAAACATAATATGCATCTTTGGAAATATTCTAATGGCACTTGAACTATTTTACTATACCAGAACTACTAACTTGCCGAAGAAACTAGCTTTACATACCTTGTCTGTTAATTTTCGGAGTATCTAACTGGTGTAACTCGGCTAATATCCAGCTATTTATTCCAACTGCAGTCATATACATGTAATTAGGAGTACATCAATATACTTCGAAGAAAACACTATTTTGAATATATATATAGCCCAAACTTTGACTTATCGAAGAACAGCCAAAAACTCGCTATTTCTCGGAAGTCCAGAAGGGAGAAATAGCCGCTTTAGGGCTAGGAGTATATTGACACTAATTTGAAGCAATTCCACTTACCTTAGTTCGGTAGCACGCTTGTTGCCGCCGAATTTTACGAAACTAAATTCGTAGAATGCTCTCTGCAGCTTTATACTCCGGTATCTAGGATTAATTTGATTTTGGGCCGCGTTTAACGGCGTAATTGGAATAAAAATGGTAAGGTTTGTTCATGCTTTTGTATTCTCTGGTTTCCTCTATTTTTTTCTCTGAAAATTATGATAATAATTAAGATAAAACGAAGTGGGGGTTTATATAGTGGGGACTGGATAGGGCCCTCCGGGGCACGGCGCCATCGCGGAGGGGTTCTTCCCCGGCTCCTCTTGCGATGGTTCATGATGTCTGCCTAGTCCTTCCCAGTTTTTCTAGTATGTGGCATTCTAAAACCTCAACCAACATGCGAATAGGCCGCCTAAATATTAAAAGTTTGCTGGTGGTGTAACACTTCCCCCTTAAGAACATTCGTCCTCGAATGTCAAATTCTTATTGCAAGGATCTTAACTTGCTTTGCTTATTCTGAAAAAATTTCGGCTGAGTTTCCAATATGGACTATCTCAAAACCTGAAATGCAGAAAAGTCCAATACGGGTACTCCACAACAATACTACAGTATTTATCAAGCCAAAGACTAGAGTCTACTATTCAGTTGGTAAGATATAATATAAGGAACTTCATAAGATAACAATACTAACGTACCTCTTGGCTGACTAGGTTTGAAATAAGTGAGGATATCTTACTTTCATACTTCCTCTGCTTCCCAAGTCATTTTCTCGCTCCCGTTATCTAATACGTTGACAGAAATAACATACGGTTCCTAATCAGGATCTGTCGATCTGGTGTTTTTTGGTTACTGGAACTTCTTCATAGGCCAAATCTTCTGTAACCTGAACATCTTGACTGGAATGATTCAGGAGGGATCTCCTATACACTTCCTTAATGACATGTGGAAACCTGGGTGAACAGACTCTCTAACTCTGGGAGGTAAGTTCAACTCATTGCCACTTGGCCTATTCTCCGAATCTCATCACCCCTTTCATTGAGATACTTTCAGAAAATACCCAGTCATTCATATTAAATTTAGGTTTCTGCACCGCACATCAGCAACTTAATGGCTCTGAGCAGTCAGTAGGCGTTCTCTGATAATTTTTACCTTTTCTTCAAACTGACGAATAATATCCGGCCCAGTCAGCGCTGACTCTCCTACTTCAAACCAGCCAACTGGCGATCTACATTTTCGCCTATACAATGCCTCAAAGGGCGTCACCTGGATAGCTGAGTGGTGTTCAAACTCCATCAGCGGTAAGTGTTCATCCTAGCTACCTCCCAAGTCCAATACACACCTCGTAGTATTCGAGCGTCTGAATAGTGCGTTCCGCCTGCCCATCTGTTCGAGGGTGAATGCTTGGTGCTCAACATCTGTCCGGACTCTAAAGCGACTACCAAAACCTAACTATAAATTTTGCTCCTCTGCTAGAGATGATGGATACTGAAACACTGTGCAATCTACTATTTCTCTAATATACAACTCAACATAATCTTCGGCAGAGAAAGTATGTCACGCCCCGCCTTGGGGGGTATGACTGGCACCTGGTGCCCTAGAAGGATCTGGGACTACTAACCGGTGGCTGAGGCACATCTGGTGGCTGACTAGCTCTATCTCAGGTTCCTGGAACAAAGGCTATATAACGGCTGCAAACACAGCCTCCGCCATCTGGGCCTATAGCCACTCGTACCTGTAATAACAGCTGACCAGAACATATGCAAAATCAGGAACCTGGGTGCGGCCGACAAGGCCTCCATGCTGACTAGTCATCTGAAACTTAACAAGAAAAACTGAAGAGCTACGTGACCGGCAAGGTCACCACTACTATCAAACAATGGCCCACATGGCCAATCATAAAACAAAGATACTAAACAACTATACAACTGCACGGCCTCACACGACCGGCTCAACCGACCATAGGGAGATAATATACACCGCAAGCCTCTATGAGTAATAATAGAAATGATCGGGACAGGGCCTGACCTACCAATACTGTACATCAAAAGAATAAGAGCTACACCTCTGGAAATCAGACATCGGATGACAGGAGCTGATAACTCAATAGCTGACTGGAATCACGAGGGATCGCCTCCTCGCCTATGAGTACCTGCGTGCAAGTAATGCGTAACCCCATCGGGGCATCAGTACCGCTGGTACTGAGTATGCAAAGTAACTGAAATAATACAACTAAGCAACTGAATCTAGATAGCATATCTAGAAAAATCTGTAAGGCAGGAGATAACTGAATCTGAAGAAAACTGGTAAGAACTGACCATGCTTTCTGTACTGATAAGGCGGAGGCGTACCTGTAAACGCGATGGCCTGCTGTCTAGTAGCTAGAATATAACATATAAATAGATATACAAGTAGCAAGCAAGAGCTACCAACCCTTAATAAGCCAGATGTGGGCCAAGCAAGCAAACAATCTATATACACCTACCCGGGTCAAAACTCGCCAAAAATAAGTCACTCCACTCATCTGCTCACCCGAGCTCCTCTACCGGCCCTTGGGTCTCTGGCTCGGGCCTCGGCCTCCGATACAAATAACCTTGTCTGAGTCCGGAGAACTCCTGTAGACAGTAACAGATAGGGTCTGGTTCCTCAGGGCTATCTGAACCGGAGCTACACCTGTGTACAGACAGTAACAGATAGGGTCTGGTTCCCTGGAACTCTCCTCGTGGCTATCTGAAACCGGAACTGCACCTTTCTCACCTGGAACAAGTCAATGTGGGAGACAACTATATAATGATAATCAGACTGCTATGGGGAAAGTTTCATCCCCATCTTCGTCCAAGCTGGGACGGCATGCTACTCCCCCGAGTGACGTAGTCTCCACCCGCTCAGTGGGCGACACGATTACCAACCCAGGGGTGGTGAGGAAGCTCAATAAGGGTCCTCACGCTACAACAAGTCTCAACAAGCAAATAGCCATATAAATAGCAAGCATGTATAACTGAAAAGACTATCTGGAAAACTGATTTCTTATTCTGATCTCTCTTTGTGTACTATACTAATTCTTACTGACTCAAATCTTTCTTTTTAACTATTGGCTAATCTGTAGCCAATATCTCATCTGTCTGAATGGCTAGTCTGTAGCCACAAAACTGTCTGTCTATCTCGTATTACTAGGTTTTATTCTAAAATCTGTTTCCTTATTCTACAACATGCTTGCTAATCATACAATAAGCTATATAATTCAATCTGGAACGCTAATTCGCCCTTTGGCACATGCTTATCTTTCGGACTGAAATACGATACGGCGCAAACTAGAATTTACTAGACTTTACTCAATTCTCAACATTCAACTCTGAGAGTTTCAAATACGGAGTTTACTATGATTCACAAAGCTAAGACTTACTAATTTGCCAAGAATGACTTCACATACCTTAACCCTGAGTTATCCGACTGTCGGACGAGGCTCGGTCAGTACTCCAGCTATTTCTCCTAACTGCATTCATATACACGTCAATAGTGCTAAATACAACTTTATTCTGAAGGACGACGTCACTCCGATATAATTATAGCCTAAACTTAGGCTTATCGAAAAGACGGTCGAAAACTCGCTATTTTTCAGAAGTCCAAAGGGAGTAAAGGCTCACTTCACAGCTAGGAGCACATGACACTAGTTTGGAGCAATTCTACTTACCTTGGTCCGGTAGCTCGACGATTCGCCGGTCAGTATTTCACGAAACAAAATCCGTAAGAATTCTCCTCGCTAAATACCTCGGTACTCCGAGGTTAATTTGAGTTTAGACTACGTTTGGCAGTGTAATCAAATGATATAATATATCTATTTGCGTGCTTCCCCTGTTTCTCACGACTCTCTGGAAATTTCTAATGATTTATCATTAAAAACCGAAGTGGGGGCTTTATATATCGTGTCTGGTCAAGGCCAACGTGTCACGGAGCCAACGCGGAGGCTCCACCTCTGTGACACGTTGCCATCACGGAGGAGCTTATAAATAATTGGGACCTATAAGTTTCCATCCTGGAATGCGATTTATAAGCGCATTTGCCTTGCGACGCGCCGACTTGGCGCTTTTCCGATCTTTCCTCAAGGGGCCTTTTTCTAGCATGTATGGCATTCAACATGCTTAACCAACACGCGATTAGGCCATCTATGTGTCGGGAATCTACGGGGTGTAACATTCCCCTACTTAACATTCGTCCTCGAATGAAAACTATTATCTAGAGGACTTCTCAACCTATCTCAACTGACTACTTAGGAAAATTTCGCAGATTCCTCCCTGTAATATGGACTATACCAAAAATCTGAAATATAGAAAAGTCCAATACAGGTACTCCACACAATACTATAAAGTTCACTGGACAACTAAACCTCAATCTTTCTCATCTGTCTAAGGGTGGAATGCAGTGCTCAAATTAATCTGTGTACCCCAGACCTCTCTGAAACGACTGCCAAAATCTAGCCGTAAACTGTGCTCCTCTGCCTGAAATACTGATACTAGCACTCCGTGCAATTCAAGATATTCTCAGATATACAACTCAGCATAATCTTCTGGCCGAGAAGGTAGTTCTCACTGGCAGAAATGAGCTTGATTTGGTCAATCTGTCAACTATCACCTATATAGGAGTCATATCTATGTTTAGTACGGGGTGTCCTGCCACAAAATCCATATTCACTGCTTCCCATTTCCAGAGAGGCACAGCTATGTCCTGAGTTAACCCGCCTAGTTTCTGGTGTTCTGCTTTCACCTGCTGGCAGTTAGGACACTGGGCTACAAATTCAGCAATTTCTCTTTCATACCTGGCCACCAGCAGTTTTTTATATAGTGATACATCTTTGTCGCGCTAGGGTGGAGGGAAGAAGCGGGCGCAATGTACCTCGTTCATAATCTGCTGGCAGAGCCCTGAAACGTCTGGAACACAGAGACGGCCTTTACATCGCCACACCTCATCCTCAGTTATCTGAAAATTTGGCGCTTCCCTTGCAGGATTCTATCCCTGTTGACCCAGGTAAGGATCCGCATATTGCCGTTCTCTACCTCCACAACTAAGTTTTAATACGGCGGTGTTCTAACTATTGCTCTGTTTTCCCTTTCATTTCTGTTACACGAACGGCTAATTTTGACTTAGTTGATGTATCTCCCTTATGACCAACTCCTCAAGCGTTTCGGCCAAAAATATGCAAAACTTCCCATCGATTTATGGCTAAAGGCGTTGTTACTACATTGCCTCTTCTAATTGATACAACATATTCGTACTTAGAGAGCTCGGCATATAATTGACGGTCATACTGGCTCTTTATGCCGGAGAAACCGACAGGTAATCTACCGGTATAGCTAGGAGCTTATTTGGCCTGCTGGCCGCATGCCAAGGCTACTTGTTGCTGGGATAACCTGAACGACCGTCTGCGCAGCTTGTGCCTTTATCTGATCAGAGGATCCCCGTTATTGATCATGATCTCTAATGATCTGCTGCGTAACCTTGCATAACTGAATAACAGCCGCTGGAATGGGACCCAACTGTGGCAGTAGTCTAACAATGCTCCTAATGTCTCCACTCGGAGCATCAGTAGCTCATGCATAACTGCGGAGTTGTGGGCACCAACTGCTTTGTTATTCTACTTTGAACAACTGTAAAGCTAGGCTTAATCGAACTTACTCCCAGGCGGTCAATCTCTGGATCTTCACGGGAGTCTACTGATCTCTTTGTCTTAATAGACACTGTACTAGCAGGGTACTATCAATTTCTTACGCCTTAAGCGTATCCATTTGGATTTATACTGCTATTCTGGGAAATTCTCGGTCTTATGAGCCATTCTGTAAAGACTGGCTTCGCGAGGGCTCGTATCTGAATACCTTACGTGAACCAGCTGAAGTACTAGTCTGTCACTGACTACTAATGTGGACCCTTCCTTGGGGTACCCACGGGTTTGCTTGACTGGGATGGCTGGCTGACTTGCGGGGTGTTTCACGTAATAACTGCTAGATTGACTAAGGCCGACTCTCACCTACAAGACTGGAAAACAATGTATGGCCACTTAACATACTGGAACAATTCTGGTATTTCTAGTCTCTGAAGTATGCCTATTCGGTATCTAATTCTAGTTCTGGCGCATGCGATACTGTTACTGGATTCTAGGGATGTTTCCCTGCTATTAAAGGCGCCAAATCTGGTTTAGGACTGCCTAATCTGCACCCTTATCATCTAGCCATCTTATTCAAGCTATTAACTCTGGTAAGCTCCTAAAGCCTAGATCTGGCATCAAACATATAAGTCCATTAACTCAATAAACTGAGAATCAAGAAAGTTTCTATGGCTTCATACGTGAATCACAATTTACATACCTCTTTCTTGACTAGGGGTCCTCGCTGTGCAATCAGTATATACTTCCTAGCACTAATCAGCATCTGTGTGATTGTAACCTATTACAGTTTCTCACAGCATATCTGTTTATGTACATATATATAATAATAAATTACGTACAATACATACTAAATTCTGTAGTAATACGTAATCTCTAACATGCTTTGCTGAATTTCATACTGTACATGATATACCGCTTCTACGTTCTAATAATACCTCCTGCCCTCTTATCATTTCGTCAGTTTTCATCCCTTCTGGAAGCAATAACATATACACTTAGTTATTGTCTGCTGTTTGAAATTCCGCCACTTTTGCAATGTAGGTCAACATCGAATCTTGTGGGCCTTACTTGCACTATATTGAGAGCCCACAACTGTCCGCTGGGTCTTACTCCTAGGCCACACTAGATTAGAATCGTTGTATCGGTAGTTTCTTAGCTTCTCTATAAGGACATACTGCGACATTCTGAACTGCACCATTGTCTCTTACCTGTTAGTCCGAGGCTTAGTCCTTAATACATGATAATCTATTAATCTGGGGTAATTCTAATTTCCCACAAAATCTGGTATTCATGCTCTTCGCCCTCATCTTCCTAAACTGAGCTCTGGGGTTCAGTACCTGCCTTTCATTGTTAATAAGATTACTGATCAAGCCTCAGCCTATACTTCTTCTGCTTATAGTCAGCCCATCTGATTCACGTGACCCTTCTACCTTCGATATTACAACTGAATCATATCTATAATCTTGCAGGTATATCTTTGTTGTTATTAGCGTATTTGGCGAATTTGGCCTTATTCTGACTCAAACTTGACTATTACTATGTGTTCATTACCGACAGGGCCTTTTATATCTGCTTTGAGTAAGCTAGCAATCTTACATGCTCTTCTCGTTTATTACCATGAGGGCTCGCACTACATGTAATCATTAGAGCTTCCTTTACGCCTCTAACACTTACTGGAATCAATCAACTGTTCACTCACGCTTGCTTTGGGCAACCTCACCTCAAATTCTTATGTCCCTTCACTGTACTAGAATCAAATCAAGAGGTGGGAATAGCCTCCCTTTCTTTTCGCAACTAAACGGAAACATAAAACTGTACTACATCTGAAGAGATGATTTGGGAATCCCGTATTTCCCTCTCTTTCTCATACTCATCTGATAGTCTGATATTATCTGATATCTTAATAAGATCTTATATATCTAATAAATAAGTCGACTCGTAGGGTACGTTATACTTGACTTCCTATTCTGACGTTATCAATGTATACTGGAAGTAGTACTGATAAAGGTATTATAGCCGGAGGCCTCTGTACCTTCTTCTCGCTGCTGTAATTATCTTGTATCTGGATGGTATCCCTTTCTGTTGCTATATCTGATCTTCTGCCTGAGTAGAGTATTGCTGGATCTGCCTTTTGTATCTGTAACCAAAGAATATGGTAAGTTTTTAGGGACTCAACCCTATACTGTACCGCTTATAGCACGACTGACCGAGAAAGAAGAGTAACCATCCTATCAAGCTCTCACAGCCTCCCTGCCTATAGTATGTGGTGCACAACATATCCATAGACAAAATTCTACTTAGCACGGCTTGCAGACTGCCTGGGCATGACTGGCTCTGATACCAAGTTTTTCACGCCCGCCTTAAGGGGTATGACTGGCACCCGATGCCCTAGAAGGATCTAGACTACTAACTAGTGGGCCGAGGCA
This sequence comes from Datura stramonium, assembly GCA_018107945.1. Lineage (NCBI taxonomy): Eukaryota > Viridiplantae > Streptophyta > Magnoliopsida > Solanales > Solanaceae > Datura > Datura stramonium. The sequence goes on from JACEIK010008209.1 coordinate 61,836, forward strand.
CATCTGGTGCCTGGCTAGCTCTATCTCAGGTTCCTGGAACAAAGGGCTATATAACGGCTGCAAACACAGCCTCCGGCCATCTGGGCCTATAGCCACCTGTACCTGTAATAACAGTTGACCAGAAATATACCAAAATTAGGAACCTATGGCCGACAAGGCCTCCATGCTGACTAGTCATCTGAAACTTAACAAGAAAAACTGAAAAGATACGTGACCGGCTAGGTCACCACTACTATCAAACTCATGGCCTCACACGGTCATCATAAAAACAAAGATACTAAATAACTATACAACCGTGCAGGGCCTCACACGACCGACTCAACTGACCGTAGGAGATAATATACAATCTGCAAGCCTCTATGAGTAATAATAGAAATGATTGGGATAGGGCCCCGACCTACCCATACTGTACATCATTAAGGAAAAGAGCTACACCCCGGGAAATCAGACTCCGGATGACAGGAGCTGACAACTCAATAGCAGACTGGAATCACGAGGGATCGCCTCCTTGTCTATGAGTACCTGCAAAGTAAGTAATGCAGCGCTCATTGGGCATCAGTACTGCTGGTACTGAGTATGCAAAGCACCCGAAATAACATAACTGAAGCAACTGAATATAGATAGCATATCTAGCAAAATTGTAAGGCAGGAGATAACTGAATCTGAAGAAAACTGGTAAGAACTGAATCATGCTTTCAGACCGAGCAAGGGGCGAGGCGTACCGTAAATGCGACGGCCTGCTGTCTAGTAGCGCTAGTATATAACATATAAATAGATATGCTGCTAGCAAGCAAGAGACAATACCAACCCCCATAAGCCGGATGGCGCCAAGCAAGCAACACCCATATACCCCTAACCGGGTCAAAAACCTCGCCAAAATAAGTCACTCCACTCATCTGCTCACCCGAAGCTCCTCTACCCGGCCCCTGGGTCTCCAGCTCGGGCCTCGACCTCCGATATAAATAACCGTGTCTGAGTCCGGAGGACTCCTGTGTAGACAGTAACAGATAGGGCTCCACTCAGGTGGCTATCTCGAAAACCGAGCTACACTGCGGTAATGCATAAAGAATGTATAGGGTCTGGTTCCCTGGAACTTTCTCAGGGCTATTATCTGAAACCGGAGGTGCACCTGCTCACCTGGAACAAGTCAAAAGGGAGACAACTACAATGCTGATCAGATCATGGGGAAAGCTTCATCCCATCTTCGTCAAAGCTAGACGACATGCCACCCTCGGGTGACGTAAACCCACCCGCTCAGTGGGCGACATGATTACCAACACAGGGGCAGCGAGGACGCCTCAATAAGGGTCCTCACGCCACAATGTCTCAACAAGCAAATAGCCATATAACAGCAAGCATGTATAACTGGAAAAGACTATCCGAAAACTGATTTCTTATTCTGATCTCTTCCGTACTATACTGATTATACTGATTCTGAAATCTTCTTAACTGTTGGCTAATCTGTAGCCAATATCTCATCTGTCTGAATGGCTAGTCTGTAGCCACAAAACTGTCTGACTATCTGGTTTTACTTTACTAGCTTTTAATTCTGAAAATCTGTTTCTTTTTATTCTACAACATGCTTGCTAATCATACCATAAGCTATACTGAATCTGGAATGCTAACTCGCCCTTTGGCGCATGCTTTTCTATCTTTCGGACTGAAATACGATACGACAATGCAAATCAGAATTTACTAGACTTACTCAATTCTCAACATTTAACTCCGAGAGTTTCAAATACGGAGTTTACTATGATTCACAAAGCTAAAACTTACTAACTTGCCGAAGAACAACTTCACATACCTTAACCTCGAGTTACGACAGTCGGACGAGGCTCGGTCAGTACTCCAGCTATTTCTTCCAATTGCATTCATATACACGTCAATTAGTGCTAAATACAACTTTATTCTGAAGGACGACGCCATTTTCGATATAATTATAGCCTAAACTTAGGCTTATCGAAAGACGGTCCAAAACTTGCTATTTTTCAGAAGTCCAGAAGGGAGAAGTATTCATTTCACATCTAGGAGCACATAGACACTAGTTTGGAGCAATTCTACTTACCTTGGTCCGGTAGCTCGACGAGTCGTCGGCCGTATTTCGCGAAACAAAATCCATAGGAATGCTCCCTGCTGCTAAATACCTCAGTACTTGAGGTTAATTTGAGATTAGACTTCGTTTGGCAGCATAATCAAACGATATAATATATCTATTTGCGTGCTTCCCCTGTTTCTCGCGACTCTCTGGAAATT
>JACEIK010008210.1:0-60393 GCA_018107945.1 Datura stramonium
ATATAATGCCTCAAACGGGGCCATTTGAATACTGGAGCGGTAGTTGTTGTTTTATGCAAACTCTATGAGAGGTAGGTTATCATCCCAACTACCCTTGAAATCGATCACACAAGCTCTCAGCATATCTTCTAAGGTTTGACTAGTCTACTCAGCTTGTCCATCTGTTTGAGGGTGAAAAACTATATTGAGTTTGACCTGAGTATTGAGTCCTTTCTGAAATGACTTCCAGAAATGCGAGGTGAACTGGGTACCTCTATATGAAATAATGGACAAGGGAACTCCATGCAGTCTGACTAACTCCCAGATGTACAATCTAGCATAATCCTCAGCTAAATCTGTAGTTTTAACTTGGAGGAAATATGTTGATTTGGTCATCCGATCTACTATCACCCAAATAGAGTCATGCTGACGACGAGTATGAGGTAGACCTATAATAAAGTCCAGATTCACTTCTTCCCACTTCCATGTGGGTATGCTAATATCCTGAGTCATACCTCCCAGTCTATGGTGCTCCACCTTAACCTGGTGGCAGTTCGGGCACTTAGCCAAAAATTTTGCAATCTATCTTTTCAAGCCATTCCACTAGTAGATATTCTGTAGATCTCGGTACATCTTAGTGGCACCAGGGTGGTTAGAATATTTGGAACTGTGTGCTTCCGCCAGTATTTGTTGTGTCAAGTCATCTACATTCGGGACACATAGTTTGCCTTGGTAATGGAGCACACCATCTCCCCTTTTCTAGAAAGCCTCCACTTCTTTTCTAAGAACTGCTTCTTTTAGCTTAAGCAGTATGGGATTTTCATCCTGCATCGAATTAACTTCAACAACTAACGTGGAATCTGACCCACTTTACATTACTACTTCACCCTCAGCTGAATCAACCCACTACACTCCCAACCAAGCTAACTTGTGAATATCCTTTGCCAGTTCTTTTCTGCTCTCTTCAACGTGAGCCACACTCCCCATGGTCATCCAGCTTAGGGCATCATCCACCACATTAGCCTTGCCCGGGTGGTATAACACACTAATGTCATAATCCTTCAATAGCTCCAACCACCTTCTCTAACGAAGATTCAAGTCTTTCTGACTGAACACATACTGAAGGCTCTTGTGATCGGTGAAAACATCCATGTGAGCTCCATAGAGATAATTCCTCCATATCTTCAAAGAAAAAACCACAGCTGCCAACTCGAGATCATGAGTCGAATAGTTCTTTTTATGAACCTTGAGTTGTCTAGAGGCGTAAGCTATCACCTTACCTTGTTGCATCAGAACGCAACCGAATCCAACTCAGGAAGCGTCGCAATACACCATAAACCCATATGTTCCTTCTGGTAAGGTTAAAACTGGAGCGATAGTGAGTCTAGTCTTCAACTTCTAGAAACTCTTCTCACACGCATCTAACCATTGAAAGTTCACCTTTTTCTGAGTCAATTTAGTCAAAGAAGATGCAATAGAGGAAAGTCCTTCTACAAAATGTTGGTGGTAACCGGCTAGACCCAGAAAACTTTTGATATTGGTTGGGGAGGTAGGTCTTGGTCAGTCTATCACCACTGCTATCTTTTGAGAATCTACCTGAATATCCTCACCTAAGACCACGTGACTAAGGAAATTCACAGAATTCAACCAGAATTCACATTTGCTAAATTTAGCGAACAAATGGTGGTCTTTGAGTGTCTGTAGCACTAACCTCAGATGGTTAGCATGTTCCTCATTGTTTCTGGAGCATACTAGAATGTCATCAATGAACACAATGAAGAACATGTCTAGATATTTCTTGAAAACCCTGTTCATCGGGTCCATGCGGCTGCAGGGGCATTAGTTAGTCCAAAGGACATAACCACGAATTCATAGTGACCATACTGAGTTTTGAAGGTTGTTTTTTGTATGTCACATTCTCTGACTCTAAGTTGATGATACCGCGACCTGAGATCTACCTTGGTGAAACAACTAGCTCCCTGAAGCTGATCGAACAAGTCATCAATCTTAGGTAGGGGATAACTGTTCCTAATTGTGAATTTGTTCAGCTGACAGTAATCGATACACATTCTGAGAGTACCGTCTTTATTTTGCACGAATAATACTGGAGAACCCCATGGAGAGATGATGGGCCTGATTAAACCCTTATCAAGAAGGTCTTTTAGCTGCTCCTTCAACTCCTTAAGCTCAGCTGGAGCCATTCTGTAAAGAGGGATGGAGATGGGCTAAGTGCCTAGAAGAAGGTTTATGTCGAAGTCTATCTTCCACTGGGGAGGGACTCCGGGAAGATCTTCGGGAAACACATCAGGGAACTCGCTGAAAAATAGAATTGACTGGATAGTTAGGGTCTCAATGTTGGAATTTTTGACTCAAACTAGGTGATAAATACACCTTTTAATAATGAGCTTCCTTGCCTTAAGGTAGGAAATAAACCGACCCTTAGGCGTTGAACTACCGCCCATCCACTCTAAAACTAGCTCATTAAGAAACTGAAATCTAACGAATCTAGTTCTGTAGTCGACTAAGGCATAACCGAGTGTAAACAATCAATGCCAAGAACGACATCGAAATAAACCATGTCTAACTCTACCAGATTAGCTGGAATGACCTTATTTGATACTGAGACTGGGAAGTTTCTGTACACCCGGCTGGTCTAACTGACTCACCAACTAGGATAGAGACAGTAAATGGTTCTGAGAGGACTTCTAGATTGATTTCAAATTACACGGCTACATAAGGATTAGTGAATGATATTGTGGCTCCTATATCTAGTGGGGCATACACATCAAGATGGAAGAGACGTAACATAGCAATGACCATGTCAGGTGAGCTCTCCTGATCCTAAAGAGAGGACAAAGCATAAAAGCGATTTTGGTGCTGACTGCCATTCGTACCTGAAGTGTTGGCCTGCTGAGCTGGTTGGCCCGCTGGAGCTACTAAAGTGGTAGACTATCATCTCCCCCGTCCTGCTGATGGACATTCCCTGAGCCAGTGCTAGTTGTCCACACCCAAAGCTACCCTCTTTTCCCTGGAGGCATTCACTTGGATGTTCTTTTCCATACTTAGGGAAAGGTGTGTAATGGTTGCTAGTGTTGTGACTCTTGGACTGAGAGCTAGATGCTCCACCCTTCCGATCCTTGTGGGATTGGAGAGTAGGGGGGCTGGCTGAAGTGACTATTGGAGTCCTCTGTTGTTGCTGTTGCTGCTGTTGTGGGCGGCTACTACCGCCAGACCTCTGGTGGCCATAATCTGATTTTCTAGTCCTAGCCCGCTTATTTTTTCCGCCCATATCTTTCAACTTTTCTTACTCAATCTGCTGGGCATGAACGATAAGGCTGGAGAGGTCAATATCTTTTATGAGCATCACGGTCCAACACTCCTTAAGTACCAGGTTTGATACTTCATTGATGAACTTAAGCATGTGATGCCTTGGCTCATCTACCATCTGTGGAGCATGTCTTCACAACCGCGTGAACTCCAATGCATATTACTCCACTGTCCTGTTGCCCTGCTTCAAATTCAGGAACTCTGCAACCTTAGCCTCCCAAAACTCAAAGGGGAAGAATCTATCTAAGAATATTGTGGTGAACTCTTCCTATTCCACCGGATCCGCTCCTGCTGGTCTCCCTTCTTTCCACTGATCGTACTAGATCTGTGCCACCCTTTTCAACTGGTAGGCAGCCAGATCAACACTCTCAGCAGAATTAACACCCATAATTCAGGTGATCTTCAATACATCATCCACGAACACCTGTGGGTCCTCTCCCACCTTAGATCTATGAAAGGATGGAGGTTTCATTCGGGTGAAGTCCCAAACCCTGGTTGCTGCTACGGACCCATTTGAGTTTACCGAAACTACCTGTTGGTTCACTTGGTTTGTTACTGTCTCAGCCAGTAGTTGGATTTCCACTCTAAACTCTGCTGAGGACACTTGATCGTCCTGAGGGGCTGCTGGAGCTTTTGGGGCAGGTCGGTTAGCGTTTCCAGCCCTTCTTCTATTTCCACGACTTGGAGGCATAGTTTCACTGAAATGAAATAGAGCATGAGTTAGGAGAACATTTCTGGAATTGAACTTCAACATACAATAAGGAGTATGAACAAAAGTGAATTTTTTTCCTAATAACATGTGGTAGCCTCCCCGTCATAAGTGTGGAGCACTTCACACCCATGAAAAGGATTCTACTTGATGCAGCTTTCCGACATACTAGGATACTCTAAAGCTAGTGATCTGATTCCAAGTTTTTCACAACTCGAGTCTATACCCTTGACGAGACACGGTACTTGGAGTCACAAGAAATCCCAAGCCAACCCATCGTCTATCATAACACTGGTAGTCTGAGTAGACATAAGAGGAAGCTTTAAATAATAAAATAATTTAAGAAAGCTAATTTGATAAAAGTTCATACATATAAAAAAAATAATATTGAATGTTTGAGTCTGTGTCCGAAATTCATCATCTAATGATGAGTTGTTGGGACAAGCTCCCAACTAACTCTAAAGTCTAACTCAAAGAAATTAAATGAAAATAAATATCATTCTAAAAATATGAGGACTCGCCAACTGCTGCTACTAATATCGCCTAGAGGAATCGACTAACGATACTGAGACTGAGAACCAGCGCCTGTATCATGATACGATACAACATAGAAGGTATGCGTCAGTACTTGGAATGTACTGAGTAAGAGAGAGATATAATAATGCATGAAAGGACAAATAACTGAATTGAAATAACATAAAATGACCAACTAGAATACTGAAAAAACTAAAAAACTGAAATATAACTAATATGGTCAATAATGACCCTGATTGATTGTCATAGACATGTCCTAAATTTGAAATACTGAGCTGAGCTAAACTGAACCGAGCTGAGCTAAACTAAAACTATACTGACTAGTGGGAGAGTCTAAAACTAACATATAACCACGTCAGCAAGACGTAGAGTTCAATGTATGTCACACCGATAGGACCCAATATACCTTACCAGGCTATAAAGGCTTGAACTGGTGATCACAAATCTAGGGCCATAGGGCTAATAAAATAACCTACGATGGCAACGTAGTTCTGGGAACCTGGGTGCACTAGAACCTCGGTCCGCTCGGTGCTAAGTCCTACTCCCACTGAATAGACCTAATCTGACTACTAAGCTAATAGCTCGAAACTGGGGTCCAAGACTAAATAAGAGATACTTATCTGGAAGTACCCTAAGAGTCTTATCGAACTGGATTCTAGACTAGTTTCTAAGACTGGTCTAAGCTTCTTATCTGGAAGCATCGTAACCATCTAAAGAACAACTAATATCTGATAAATGATAACTGAGTCTGATAACTGATATCTAGGAGGCACTACTAACACCTCAAGAAAAGACTAGTCAAACTGGTCAGCTGACATTTCTGAAAATACTGAGTATGCTAACATTCTAACATAAACTGGACTAGCATCCAACGGGCTGAGATTTCAAATGATATTAATAACATGGGAAATCTCAACACTGATAGAATCAAGCAATATGAATAACTAATCAATTATGTAAGACACTAATTTACTGCATTCAAATGCTAGGGCTAGAATTCATTCACGGGAACAAGCATCAACATATTTACAAAATAGTGGAAATATAACTACAATTAACATGAATAATATTCCACATGATATAGACGGAATGTGGCTAAAAATTTATTCAAATTTGAAAACTCAAGGCCTAGAACTGATGAGAAAATTTAGATGGATTTTGGGGCACAAGGGAAGGACAATTCCCTTGCTAAGTTCTCACATACCTGATGATGAAAACCTCAGAGGAAACCCTTGAGAAGATCTAAGAAGAAAAGTTGAACCCTTGCTTCTTCTATGAGTTTTTCTGAAAAAGTTCTACGATTTGACTTCTGAGGGAATGAGAGGAATGAAGTATAATTGTCGATTACCCCTCTAAATTCCCTTAATATAACCCCAAAATGAAATAGTTTATGGATTAAAAAGGTGAAAAATTACAAAAATAACCCTGGGAAAAAGTCTAAAAAACTGCCCGATAGGAGACCAACGGGTCACACAACGAGTCGTTGGTTGACATCACGACTCGTTGGGACTAGTCATCTGCCCTGGGCTCAAATCTAGGGCTTATTGGAACTGGGAACGGGTGGGTACCACAACTCGTTATAAGAACTAGTGGGTAATTTTTACCTCCTGTTGTCATAGGAAGAAAAACTGGGAAACCCATCAACGAGCAACACAGTGACTCGTTGGTAGAACCAACGGATCGATGTATCGACTCGTCATCTCTACTGGAAAAATTCTTAGGATCCCTGGACTTGTCACCACGGGTGGACACAACAACTCATTGTGTGATATAACAGGTTTTTATTGCCATTCGTTGTCACTGAAGGAGTTGGTTGAAAAATACCTGGGAGCCCCAACTACCGAGTCATACCATAAATTGTTATATCAAACGATGACTCGTTGGTTGACTCGTGGGTTCCTGGAAAGGGGTCAATTGGGTTTTGAACTGGGGATGCAACGAGTGGCAGGATGACTCGTTGTTCCTCACACCGAGTAATTCAATGTCCCGTTGGTGCTCGAAGGATCATGACAGGGCTGACCATAACCCAGACAACGGGTCATTGGAGCTGACGACGACTCGTTGTCTCGGTCATTCTAAGGAAAATTTTTTGGTTTAATCTACTAAGTCTGAGGTTGGTTTAGGAAAGTTTTGGGGTGTTACAATATCTCCCCCTTGGGATCATTCATCCTCGAATGAAGGCAAAAACTGTTGGAAAACTGGGAAAAGAGCTACAATTCCCAGACTGAGACTATGAACTGATTTCTTGAGGAACGACTAACTCCAAACTGATTTAACCATGCTAATCGAGTTGATGCAACTAGGATGCATATCGAAAATCTGAATAGAGTTGATGAGTACGGAACTAAACAGAGTATTGAGGAGGAATTTAGTACCTGATGTTTGAACTAATATTGAAAGGAATAAATGAGGGTATTTAGCCATCATGTTTTCTTCTGCCTCCCATGTGGCTCCCTAAACTAGTTGGTTCCTCCACAAGACTTTCACTGAAGCGACTTCCTTGTTTCGCAGCTTATGAACCTGATGGTCTAGGATCTGAACTAGAACCTCTTCGTAAGAGAGACTATCTCTCACCTCCACACTATTTAATGGCACAATTGATCTTGGATCGCCGATGCACTTCTTCAACAATGACATATGGAAGACTTGGTGCACCGATGCTAACTCCAAGGGTAATTCTAACTCATAGGCCACATTGCCAGTTCGCCTCAAAATTCAATAGGGTCCTACATACCTCGGACTAGTTTCCCTTTCTTTCCAAACCATATTACCCCCTTCATGGGTAAATTTTTCAGCTAAACCCAATGATTTATAGCAAATTCTAACTCTCTTCTCCTCACATCAACACAGATTTTTTTTGGCTTTGAGCCATTTTCAACCTTTCCCCTATAAGTTGCACTTTCTGCAGAGCTTCATGTTCTGAGTCTAGCCCTATCATGGTAGCTTCACCAACCTCAAATGACCCTATAAGAGATCTACACTTCCTACCATTTAATGCCTCAAACGGGGCAATCTAAATACTAGAGTGGTAGGTATTATTGTACGCAAACTCAATTAGAGGTAGGTGATCATCCCAACTGTCCTTGAAATCAATCACACAAGCTCTCGTCATATCTTCTACAGTTTGAATAGTCTGCTCAGCTTGTCCATCTGTCTTAGGGTGAAAAGTTGTGCTGAGCTTGACTTGAGTATCAAGTCCTTTCTGAAATGACTTCAAGAAATGTGAGGTGAACTGGGTATCTCTTTCTGAAATAATGGGCAAGGGCACTCCATGTAGTTTGACAAACTCCCGAATGTACAACATAGCATAATCCTCAGCTGAGTCTGTAGTTTTAACTGGGAGGAAATGTGCTGACTTGGTCATCTTATCTACTATCATCCAAATGGAGTCATGATGCCGGTGAGTACGAGGTAGACTTGTAATAAAGTCCATATTAACTTCTTCCCACTTCCATGTAATAAGGGTTGGACATTATTTAGTTCAAGTGATTATAACCTCCTAATACTTTTGTGAATATCAAACATCCCGCTCACAACATAGAGTCAACTCCACCTTATCTCTACTTTATATAATCCAAGTTTTCCCAAAGAGCCACCCTTTTAAACTTCATTGATTTCTACATTAAGCATCCCCTACACAAGAGATAGCACAACTTAGTTATTTTCTTTTTTCCTTTGATCAAAGGTTTCAAATAGCTATTTTTTTTACATTAAGAAATATGTGCTACCTCATGTTGAAGCTCATTTTTCTTTTCTCCCTTTATACACACACCGCCAAATTTAGGCTTTTTCCTACATCAACATTTTATTTCTCATTCTCCCCCCTAATCTTGGGCTTTTAGCCTCCTTTTTCTCTTATCACTAGAAATTAAGGAGGAACGGGTGCTAATGTAGAGGATTCGAAAAGGGTCAAAGCTTGTAATGTGGTTATCAAAAGAAATATTTAAGGCTCAAAAGGGGTTGACTAAGATCAATATAAAGTAGAGCCTCAGTGAAGTGACTATCCGAAAAGGGCCTAAGGTCATTTTCCAAGCTTAGCCACATCTAGGATTTTACCTTGAATCACAATCGAGGCAAGTTCTAGACGACATGCATACACAAGAAAATATAATAATATTACTACACAAGGCATCACAATTCGAAGGAGTTTAGCTATTCACAAAATCAATTAAAAAGTATTACCTTTTGATAAGTTATTCTGAGTTTCGCACAACTCATTTGTGAATAAAAAAGACAAACAAAGAATATAGGCATCATGAAAAGAGAATGCTTTTTAAGTTCATTTACCCCTCTCTTTTTAAAAAAAAAATGGATTTCTTTGCCAAGAAAAATTTTCAGTGATGCTTCTCAAGATAAGTGCACAAAGACTCTAAATGACAACTAAGACATGGAATTTTCTTTAAAAAAGTCGCGTCTTAATCCATTATTGAGAAATGTCACTTGGTTTGACACAAAAAATTAAGATAAGAAATTTTTTTTCTCCTTGGAAGGAATCCTGATATAAAGAAAACCCTCGGAGTTTATTCACTAATTACTGTTTACAAAGGGAAATTGCAATGATGATTTTCCATTAAGAGTCACATCACCCAATCTATCATAGGGTCAATCATGCATCACTAATAAGTGGGTTACTCAGATTTCACCCATAACAAAAAAAATGCATTGTCCTCAATGCAGAAGATTAAACAAAATAAGGGAAGTATGGGTGAAAGAACTCCCTGGACTAGTAGAGACATGCATGTCACAGGTTTGTTCTCGCAATAGCATGTGCATGCAGGTGTGAAGAGAAAATTATGCACTAGGATCTTCAGTGATCTGTCCGAGAACACGCGTTGGACCTTTGTGCTGCATATTTGGATCTGCATTTTGTAGATGGTGTGCAGATGCAAGATTTCTGAAAGGTTTTCTTCCAGGTATTCTAGAGAACACATGTGCCAAAATTTCTTGCTGCATGTTGAGACCTGCGTTTCGCATGCTCCTCGCAAATTCTCCCAATTTTAAAGCCCAAGTAAGAACTGTTTGGTTCTCTACACTGTGCGGCACCTGTGATTTGCAGGTCAGGACATGTTAGAGCAGAGGGAATCGTACATGATCTTGGATGAGATTAAGTTTTTGTTGAGTTTCTAGTTGGGATGTGTGTTGCACCTTTGTGCCACATAACCCCACATGCAGCCGCGTATATTCCTGTAGACGCCCTCCGAACAACTCTTGAGATAGCTCGGGTTGATCTAGAAGCATACCTAGCATAAGAACAAAAATAGAAACAAGTGAAAAAAATTAAAAGAAAAATGCATACTTGGATTGCCTCCCAAAGAAACACTTGATTTAATGTCGTGGAATGAAGGAAAAACCTCACAACTAAAGCTCATCAAGATAAGTAACCCAAATTAAGGTGACTTCTTCAGGAATACCCAAATATTTCTTGACTTGTTGTCCATTCACCTTAAACTTTACCTCGTCTTCCCCTTAGAGTTCAATGGCTCCATTCGCAAAACTTGGGACACTTTGAATGGCCCGGACCACTTTGATTTCAATTTTCCTAGTAATAAACGAAGCCTCAAATTAAATAGAAACACCTCATCTCCTGAAGAAACTCCCTTTCCGATATCTTCTGATCATAGAATTGTTTCATTCGAGCCTTGTATAGAGAAGCATTCTCATAAGCTCACATCTTGAACTCATCAATCTCATTATTATTCTCAATCCACGCATAGGCGACTCTTCCCCAATCAAGATTCAAGCTCTTTAATGCCCACATAGCCTTATGGTATAGTTGTACAAGTAAATGGCAAGTTTTACTAAAACCCTTTTTATAAGGAGACATACAAATGGGTGTTTTGAAAGCAGTTTGGTATGCCTAAAGTGTAGCTTCCAACTTCCTTGCCCAATCGGTTATGTTGGCATTTATTGTCTTTGTTAGGATGGATTTGATCTCCCTATTAGACACCTCTATTTGGCCACTCGTTTGGGGATGGAAAAGAGTGGAGACTTTATGTTTCACCCCATATTTGGAAAATAATGCACTGAACTGATTAAAAAAAGAGACCCCCTCATTACTGATGATGGCATGAGGGGTGTTGAACCTCGAGAAAAGATGTTTCTTTTCAGAATGAAGTGACACTTCTCCCCTCATTGTTAAGTAAAGCCATGGCCTCCACCCATTTAGACATGTAGTCTACAACAACTAGAATATATGTGCTCCCATAAGAACTCCCAAAAGGTCAAATGAAATTAATTCTCCATATATCAAATAGCTCGACCTTCAGAATAGGAGTTAAGGGAAGTTCTTGATGCCTATAGATTCCACCGAAATGCTAGCATTAGTCACAATGCTTGACAAGATAATACGCATCATGGTAGATGGTAGGGAAATAGAAGCCACATCGTAGAAACTTTGAAGTTGTTCGCACACTTCCATGATGTCCCCCAATAGGTGAACAATGGCATGCTTATAGTATGGGCATCATTTCTACTTTTGGAACACAATGGCGAATTATACCATCAGAACATATGCGAAAAAGGTATGGTTTATCCCAATAAAATTTATAGACATCATGCAAGAACTTCTTGTTTTGGGGAAATTTAGACATCAGGAATCACATCACTAGCCAAAAAATAGGAAAAATTAGCAAACCACGAAATTAAATCATGAGAGGCCACAACAAAGTGTAGCAACAAGAGTATTGTCACGACTTGAGCTGGTATCCTGGATCGAGACATGAGAGTTAGAACCACGAATGATCCTAAGTTACCCATTTTGAATGATAACACCACCATTTGACAAATCGGTAAGGTGAACTCCTAAACGAGCATGGCTATGGACATCCTTCACCAACTCAATTCTTCCATTCTGGATATCAGACACAATATCCATGGACAATCTACTAAGAGCATATACCACTACATTGGCCTTTCCTGGATAATAAAGGACACTCATATCATACTGCTTGAGAAGCTCTAGCCACCTCTTTGCCGCAAATTTAGGTCTTTCAAAGTAAACACGTATTGTAGGCTCTTGTGATCCATGAATAAATCTATATGCACCCCATAGAAGTAGTGCCTCTAAATCATCAAGGAAAACACTACAGCTGCCAACTTGAGGTCATGCGTTCGATAATTCTTCTCATGAGTCTTAAGCTATCTAGAGGCATACGAAATGACCTTCTCATGCTACATCAACACAAACAAAGACCAACACTAGAAGTATCTCAACACACAACAAAGCTATCCATGCCCTCCGGTAGGGTCAATACTGGGGCCGAAGTGAGTTGAGTCTGTAATACCTGAAAACTCTTCTTGTAAGCATTAAACCACTAAAATTTGACCTTTTTCAGGGTCAACTTAGTTAACGGTGTTGTGATGGACGAAAATCCCTCTACAAACCACCTATGGTAGCTAACTAAAACCAAAAAGCTCCTAATATTTGTAGGTTGACAGGTCTAGGCCAATTCTTCACTGCTTTTATCTTTTGAGTGTCCAGCTGAACACCCCCACTAGACACCACATGACCCAAGAATGCTACTGAGTTTAGCCAAAACTCACACTTACTGAATTTAGTAAGCAACTGGCGATCCTTGAGAGTCTGCAACACAATCCTAAAATGATGGCATGATCCTCTCTACTCCAAGAGTATATGAGGATATCATCTATGAAAACAATCACGAACATATCCAAAGACTTCTTAAGTACCCTGTCATCAAGTCCATAAAAGCTGCAGGAGCATTCATTAGTCTAAAAGGCATAACTGTGAAGACATAGTGACCATATCGAGTCCTGAAGGATGTCTTTGCGATGTCACTCTCTCTAACTCTGAGCTGGTGATAACCGGATCTGAGGTTTACCATAGTAAATCACTTAGCACCCTAATGCTAGACAAACAATTCATCAATCCTGGGGAGGGGATTCTTGTTCTTGATTGTAACCTTATTCAACTGTCGATAATTAAAGCACATCCTAAGAGAACCATCCTTATTTAGAGCAAAGAGAACTGGAGCACACCATGGGGACTTACTAGGCCTAATGAAACCTTTATCTAGGAGATCTTTCAATTGCTCTTTCAAATCCTTTAACTCGGATCGAGCCATTCTGTAAGGAAGAATAGATATGGGCTGTGTATCACGGAGAAGGTCAATACCAAAGTCAACCTCCCGCTTGGGAGGGACTCCTGGTAGATCATCTGGGAACTCCTCTAGATACTCACGTATAATAGGAACTAACTGAAGAGTCAGGGTGTCAAACATAGAATCCTTAACCTGAACTAGATGGTACACACAACCTTTGGAGATCATCTTCCTAGCCTTGAAATAGAAAACAAAGCGACTTACAGGCACTACTTAACTACCCTTCCACTGTAGGACTGGTTCACTCGGAAATCAAAACTCTACTATACGGATTCTACAATTGGCTGAAGCATAAAAAGCATGTAACTAATCCATACCGAGCGTTCGGTGCTGTGGTGACTACACGCAAGTGCACGTGGTCGAACAAGTTGTAAAGTGGCTTAATTCAAGCCAAGTATCGATCCCACAAGGACTGAACTACGGTACTAATTAACTGAAGCGTCAGTGAACTATGTCTTTATGAATGCAGACAACCAAATATATAATATTTTAAGAGTTCAAGTTTACTAAGTAATAAGAATCTAAGTCAAAATTATAATTTGAGTCTGAACAATAGCAATGAGAAAGTTGAGGTTAAAACAAACATGCAGGGAAGTAATTTATCAATTCAATTCAGCTGATCTTTTCAGCTGATCTTTTCTTCGGTTACTAGTAAAGAATTATTGCCTATGGATTGGATCTTTCGACTCCTATCCAATTTAACAATCATGAACCTTAATCTACATTTCTGTGATAAAAGAATTTCATGCTCTAGCCATACATAACCGATTCCTTATGTCACGCCCCGCCTTGGGGGGTATGACTAGCACCTAGTGTCCTGGTAGGACCTGGACTGCTAACTAGTGAGCCTAAGCACATATGGTGCCTGGCTAGCTGTATCTCAGATTTCTGGAAGCAATGGGCTATATAGCGGCTGTAAATACAGCCTCCGGCCGATTTGTAATCTGACCTCACGGCCGGCAGGACTATAGCCACTGCACTTATGCAATAACGAAGCTAACCGAAACATACTCATAATAAGGAACCTATGCGGGCGACAAGGCCACCATGCTGTCTAGTCATCGGAAACTTAAACACAAGAATGCGAATAGCTACGTGACCGACAAGGTCACCACCTCACTGTCAAGCTACATGGCCCCACTCACGACCAACATAAACGAAATGCCTAACGGCTATAGCAGCGCACGGCCTCACACGATCGGCTCAAGCGGCCACGGGGAGATAAATACATACAATCGGCAAGCCCTCTGTAGTGCGATAAAAATGATCGGGACGGGGGCCCCGACCTACACACTCTTTGTCTAACAAAAAAGAAAAAGAGCTACACCTGCACGGAAATCGGGCCTCCGAATGACGGGGAGGGCGATGACTCTATAGGCGGGCGGAATCATGAGGGATCGCCTCTCGTCATGTGAGCAGCGGGCCGTAATACGCGCGCCCAATGGGGCGTCGGTACCTACAGTACTAAGTATGCAAAAGCTCTGCTTGAATACAATTGAATAATAAACACATAACTTAGCAAATGATGGATAGAAGGAGATGGCGAATGCGGAAAGCGTATGAAATGAATCGGGCTTTGCAATAACGATAGGGCGAGGCGTACTTTGTAGGCATAACGGCTGCTTTGTCTATTAGCTAGTATATAGCACATAAATAGACATACAAGTAGCAAGCAGAGCCAATACCAGCCCCCATAAGTAGGATGGCTTAAGCAAGCTCAAATAATCTATATACCCTACAGAGGTCAAAACCAGCCAAAAATAAGTCCTCCATTCATCTGCTAACTCTGAGCACCTCTCCCAGGCCCTGCGGGTCTCAGGCTCGGGCCATAGCCTCAGATATAAATAACCGTGTACGAGGTCGAAGGACTCCTATACTGTATCATGCTTGAGCGGCTATCTGTTCACAGGCGCTTGCACTCAGGGGCTATCGTACTATAATGTCTTGTCCCGGCGATATGGAAGCTTCATCCCATCTTCGTCCAAAGCTGGGGCGGCATGCCCTCCTTGGGTAGCGTAAACCACCAGCTCAATAGAACCACGATTACCAACCGGGGGCGGCGAGGACGCTCAATAAGATGCCCTCACAACAACATCAAGTCTCAACAAACAACAAGCACATATATATAGCAAGCATGTTTTAGCTGAAAAATACTATACGAATTACGATTTCTTATTACGATCTCTTTAAATGTTTATCTGATTCTTATCTTCATTTTATGCGATTACCTTAATCTTTATTTGCTTGTATGGGCTGTCTGTAGCCGAGGATACTATCTACATTGAATGGCTAATATAGCCAAGATATCATTTATGCCGAATGGCTAATTTTGTAGCCGAATATCATGTTTATATGGCTAATGCAGCCAAAAATGCTATCTAACATTGTGGCTAATGCGTGAGATTACTATCTGTCTATCGATCTTACTTTACTAACATTAAAATATCATTTTATTCTAACAACATGCTTGCTAATCATAAAGAACATCTTGAATCTGGAATGCTAACTTGCCATTTGGCGCATGCTTTGCGGCTTTGGGTGAGTACGATATAACAAGCGCAAGCCGGAACTTACTGAACTTGCTCAATACTCAATATTCAACTCGGGAGTTTTGCTACGAGTCTACTATGATATACAAGGCTAAAGCTACTAACTGAAGAAGCCAAACACACATACCTTAACCTCGAGTTATCAGAGCTATCGGACGAAGCTCGGTCGTCCTCTGACTATTTCTCCCATTGCATTCACATATACGTCAATTAGTACTAATACATCACTATTGCGAAATTCAACGTCATTTTTGATATATTTATAGCCTAAACTTGACTTATCGAAAACGGTCAAAAACTTGCTATTTTGGAAGTCGAGGAAGGGAGAAGTATTCACTTTAATGCTAGAACACAGTATAACACTAATTTGGAACCTTCTACTTACCTTAATCAGAGGTAGCTCCAAAGATTTGGCTGGCCAAATTCAGCGAAACAAAATCCGTGAATGCTCCTGTTTGCTAAATACCTCGGTACTGAGGTTGAATTTGGTTGGACTCGGTTTGGCGGCGTAATCGGACGATATTTTTATTTTACTCTACGTTCTTCTCTCTTTGTTCTCTTACGTTTTACGAAATTATCTGTGATATATAATGAAATAACAGTGGAGAGCTTTATATGCCCAGGCTGGGCGGGCCCAACGTGTCCACGAGCCAACGGAGGCCCAGCCTCCGTGACACGGCGCCATGCGGGTGGGCTCCTGCCCACGGCTGCCTGCGATAGTTCCAAGGAGTTTCTCGTCCGATCTTTTCGGGCCTTTTTCTAGCATGTATGGCTTTCAAATATGCTTAACCAACACATGAATAGGCCATCTATGTGCCGGGAATTTACGGGGTGTAACACCTTAATTGACTAATAAGACTTTAGATATATTTCTATTCGAATGTAAATCTTTTTCTCAATTTTCTGACTAAAGAAAAGATCATATCCTACCAATTCACATCTTTCAATTTCTTTCCTTTTCAAAATCAAAATTGGATTTCTAGATATATACATTAACATTGGCCAAACATTAATGCAGTAAGAACAAGAAAAGATAGAACAACCATTGAAGAAAAGATGAAAAGTTGAAATGATCAGCAATTACATTCCACACAATCATTCGAACCTCGGCAAGAAGTGAATTAGCCACTTATTCATTTATGGATTAATCATCATCAAATAAGTAGAATTCATACAAACAATTGAGATTAAGAGAAGAGAAGAAGAACACTAGAATTTTCGTCCTTTCATTGCTGTAACCACGTTCTTGCTAAACCAAGTCGAGAATGTTTAAAAATAAAACCTAAGTTTGTTATTTATACTCTTGAGAATTTTCCACGGAATAACAAGCAACTTGGAATGGAGTGTATCGCGGAGCACTCCCTTCGTGCCACGGGGTATCGCGGACTCTCGGAAGTCGGCTACCGAGGCAAATGCACATCAACGTGGCACGGCGTGCATCGTGGAGCCTTGCCTCTGTGCTACTGTGCTATCGCGCACCTTCATGGAACTTGAGGTTCGAGGCTGAGTACACTCAACGTGACACGAGTGCATCGGCGAGAATTGCCTCGTGTCCAGGAGGTAGCGCGAGCCTCACTTGGAAATTGCCACAATTAATTCATCAGGCGGGAGAATGCCTCCACGATGGCAGCGTGACACGGCTGCTCCCGCGAAGCCCTTATTTTCTGTTGCTCTCCTTTGTCCCTTCCACTCCTTGTTTCCAAGACCATTCCCGCTCTTCACCAACATGTATATTAGCTTCGAAATTTCCTTTACGCAAAACAACACTAATCATGTTAGTTAGTATAAATTCACATTTAACTAAAAATCACATGAGAATGTACACATAATGATAGATAAACAAGTCGAAATGAAGCATTTGAGTATCACTTGGGCATGCAATTCTGCCCAAAATCACCGAGTATAACATCGAAATCGTTCATATATAACTCTATTAAGTTGGCTTGGGTAACTTTCTAAAGAATCATGATAGGGAAATTTACGCTATACTCGATGAGCTAAAGCGACTCACCAATGGGAGTGGAGACTTAGAAAGTTACGAGAGGTTAGGGACCAACCAAAACTAACAGAAACATAAGGGGTTGCAATGGACAATGTAGCCCCTAGGTCTAACAATGCATACACATCAAGATGTAATACTTGTAATATACTAGTGACCACATCGGTTGAGCACCTCCTTCTCCAGATGAGATGATAGTGCATAGAACATGTTACGGCACTAGCCCCGCCACACAATAGATGATGCACCCATACGCAATTGGCAAGCTACGAGGGCTACTATCTTGGTGAGTACGGGGCACAACATATACTATCGCGTTGCCTAGCAAATGGACAATCTCGCATGTGCCTAGTTTCCCACACTGAAGCAAATACGAGCAAACTAAGCACTCTCTTGGGTTGTTCTTACCATATTTCTGCAAACTAGTAAGTGCGCTCTCTTTGTCGTGCACCTCGGCCCTTAGAGCTGATGCACCGCTCCTCGAATCACTACGGGGTCTACATGGGTCTAGGCGGCTCAATAGGGTTGGGGCGGCAGTGCACTGGAAGCTGGAAATGTCCACCAGGATCTCTCTTTGGAACTATCCATAGCTCCTTGTCCTGGCCTTTGTGGCCTCTCTTTCCTTTTCCTCCATACACCACGCACTCTGCTCTGCCCGGGCATAGATTATCGAGCGAAGATACCTATATCACGATTATCATGGTGGTCCTGCATTCCTTGGCCAATGAATCTTTCACCCTATTCATGGGCATGCGCTCATTCGAGCCCTCGGATCGGCCACCATCTCGGAGTGCATGCTTGGGATCGGGTAAGCTCAGGCACCTCACGGACCGTCATGTTGTTACGCCGAGATTAAAGAACACAAGCGCCTTTGCCTCCTTCAACTCTTGAAAAGAATCTTTCAAAGAAAGTAGTAACAAACTCATCCCAACCAATGGGAGGCGCACCTTCCTACTCCTACTCTGCCACTAACGAGAACCATATATGAGCAACCCCGCTTGGTGATAGGAGGCTAAGTATGCACTCTCCTCTCCGAGTCACCCCATAATCTAGGTGATCTTACGGACCTCTCTATGAAATCATGGGTCCTACTCCACCTTTGACCCCACAAGTCGGTGGGTTCATCTTGAGAAACTACACTCTCACCCTTTGTTGCATTCTAGTCGATTCACATGAGCCATAGCTTGATGATTAACGCACAGGCTCTCATAACTAGAGCCAACATCTAAAGCGGCTTGAACTCGGCATGAAAGCACCTTGATAAAGGTCCAAACTAAGTTGATAGAGTGAAGTGATACCTTCTCATTCTACCATGGCCATTTCCGTTTTCATTCCTTCTTCCATTGTTTCGGTGAGGATGCATATTCTTCAAATCCATATGGCACAGTTAGAAAGAGGCGTACTTCCTCATACGACATAGATCATGAAATTTCCTAAAATATCAGTAGCCGCTTCGCCATATGTGTGGCGTGCTTCACACCCATGGGCGCTCTACATAATGCAGCTTCCCGGACACCTAGGATGTACCTACACCTTTGCTGGAATGCAAAGTTTGTTCACGATCCGGCGGGACCGGTTGAGGTGAGGGAACCTAAAATAATGAATATCCCTAAGATAAACCATGGCACATGCATAGCAACTCACGAGCATGAAATCAAGAAAAATTTAAAGCATAATCCTTGATAGATGCACGGAGGAATGATTCGGTAAGGTTTGCGTTCGTGCCATCCCACGGAGCGTGCTCCGTGATGCACTCCGTGACACGTTGCTTGTCATTCCGGAAAATTCCCCACTAGTATAAATGGTGCGTCCCGATATGCAATTAGGTGTAAGTAATATAGTGGCTCTGTTAGAGAACCGGAATGTCGAACCCACCGGGGATGGACCCATTCATAACTATCCCATTTATAGCGTGAATCTTAAATACTTAAAGTGTTGGTTATAGACATTTTTACGTTTAAGAATAATTAAGTCTATGTTTGGGTCAACGAAATATTACGAAAGTGCTCTAGGAGCAACATAGGGTTAAAACCAATTAATCATGCGATAATACGATTTGCAATGGAATAAGTATGGGACTATCAATTGTTATTTCACATAACTAGAATTGCATGTTCATGGTCTTTCGAGCCTCTAAACACGGCAATCTAGCCTCACATCATTGTGAGCGAGGTTTAATTTTTCTAGTCGCGGGCAATCAATGTTGTGGTTTACGGGAAACGATTAGGGACTTTCGTCGTCTAACCATTTAACTCAACTTAGCCGCACAACTACTATTCTTGATGGTGATGTGACATCCCAAATTGGTCTTTCATAACGATGTTGTCAACCAAGCAAGGTGTTAGGTATATTTCTATCCAAACACGGAACACTCTCCCGGGGCCATTTCATGCTCCCCCACATTCTCATGTCTGACCTAGGTAATGCCTTCTCAAGCTATTTCCCAAGCTAACAATATGCTTTTATGGTGATCAATCATTAAAACAACCAACAAATCGAGAATGCAAGGCGAAAACAACAATCAATAACTCAATTCCAAAACAATATCATAGAATTACAATCATAATTCACTTGGCTTCAACCTAGAGGAAGGGTTCTTGCCATTCATGTTAGTAAACTAACGTTAATCTACTCCTAATCTACTATTAATCTACTCCTAACTACATACTTACATGAGATTGGTAGATGAGAAGGAATTTGATAAACCCTAGATGAGTTCTCCCACTTCTCCCTTCACTCCTATGCGGTTTTCCAGAATAAAATCGTGACCAAATGGAAATAAGAGCTAAGGGTCCTATTTATAGTAAATGGAGAACCTGCATAATTTGGCTTTGTCGTGGAACGGCTCAAGTGTCCACGGAGTGTATCGCGAGCCTTTGCCTCCATGACACGGAGGCATCACAGCTCACTTGGAATTTAACACGAGAATCGGCCTCGCGGAGCTGCTTGCCGCGATGGCAACGTGGAACGGCTGGCAGGCGGCGCATCACACACCCTCTTGGTGCGGAACCCTCTGTGCGAGTGATGCGTTGCCAACGCGCGCCAGGGCTGTTTGGGCAGCCTGCACCGCCGTGTGGCACGTTGCCGGCTGCCTTGAGTGGGCTGTTTTGGGCCTCCTCTTTCTTGACGTTAGCGTGTTTATTCCTTCTCCAAGCCCTAACTTCACCAATTCCTGAATTAGCTCCTCAAAAGTCATCAAAAACCACAAAGCAAAAAGGCTAATCATGTTGGTTAGCACATATCTTCACTTTTATATAAAATCACATGAAAATGTATCAAATAGCTTGAACGACACGACTAATTTAAGCTATAAGCGTATCCACCCGGGACCTATATTGGCCCCCGTGATCACAACCCCACACTTAAAGCCTTGTTCGTCCTCGAACAACCTTTTATATCTCATGCATATGGAGACTCCCACATAACTAATTTAGCAAGTTGATTCAAGCTACGACTATAATGATTACGTAAGATACAAGTTAAAAATAGGACATGCTATGAAATACAACTATGTTAAGACTTCCTAACCTCAAGAATGTTCTCAAACTTAGCAAGCTCATGTCAATCAACTGATTAAGAAATCCCACATGAATTATATCCTTCAATAAGCATGTGCCCTCACGGAAAGAGAGTTACCCAATCACACGCAAAAACAATTTTACATCACAACATGTGTGGGTATATAAAAAGAATTACACTCACTCTCACAAAGAATTCATATGCTTCATGTCTGTCATGACCCATAGCTTGCCCTTAGTGTTTTACTCCATAATTTAAGGATGTACAGATGTAAAGATCAGAGTAAGGACTTTGTAGGTTGTAACGTAGCTTCAGTGCGGTAGGTACTATTATGGCCGGTAATAGTGACTATCTTTCTAACTTAATACATCACGCCCTCATTGAACTTTCCTTCCCTTACTTCACCTTTTCATCCTTGATGGTTTTCTTTTTCCTCTTTTGTTTCCCCTTCTATTTAGGCACTTTTGACTTGTCGGTAAGAGACTCTATAAATAATTTTTATTACTTTGTTTCTTACTCCTTAACGATGATCAACCACTTTCGCACAAGTGCACCTTTGTCCTTTCTCAACTTCTACAACTTGCTACTTTTCATTTCTTTTCATTCTCCTCACTCCTTTACTCTTCAGATTTTCCTTCTTTAAGCGGTTAAGAGCTTTGGGTCAATTCAAGGTTAATGAAAGAAAAGGATTAAGCTCATGTTGCGACTATCGTCAAGGCTCAACGGGACTAACTAGGATTAATTTCTCAAGGTAGGTAAAACGAGGGGATAAAAGAATTGGGTTAATTCAAAAGAAATGCCTAAATCATCTCCTACAATTCACATCCTTCATTTAGCGCTTCATACACACACCAGGCAAGTTCTAGACAATCCATAATTGCACAGAATACTCAAAAACCTTACACTCATTGCACATGCTCAATTCAAGACACATTAAATGGAACTCTTACTCGGCAACCAAAGGAATTCAAAATTAAGCTTCAATTATAATGAGTCACATTCAAGAGCCTAAGTGTCTAAACAAGTTATACACTTGCATGCTTCAACACTGAACATACTTGCATCTTACCACCATGTACGGCACCATAAGTATAGAACATCAAGCATCCATTAGCTATGGGTTCAAGAGCTTGAGCATCTATCGACTAATTTTCCTCAAGGCAGTCGTCATCCATTCATCGTCGGAAACGAGTCCTAACTACGACTAAAACATTCTATACAAATAAATAAAAATAAGAAATAAAAATTTTATTCTTCGGTTCAAACACCCCCATCGGAAAGAAGCCCAGAAAAGAAAAACCAACGGGTGATGAATTCATGGTTGACTCTGCAAAAGATTTTCAAATTTTTCTCGTTTTCCAAACAAGCATTACATTCACCAACAATATGTTAAGCACAAATATTTTTTTTTGAAATTTCTGAAATTTCCCTCACCCCACACTTAAATCATGCTATGTCCTAGTAGCATCAAATTAACATTTCAGAGGGGCGAGAAATACTCACACGAGGCCTTTAGGCCCGGCTAATGGCATGTTTTTCCACAAATTGCACGACGGGTGGTCGGCCCCACACTTTTCCTTTTCTATGCTTCCTAGCTTCCTCCTACGAGGGTACTCGAGACTTCCCCTCCACACTGTGCCTAACACAAACACAAACGAACGAATTAAAATAACAAAATCAAAACAAAAATCAAAATTCCAAAGTGTGCACGGGTTACCCTTGGGTTGCCTCTGGCAGGCGCCTTATTTTACGTCGTTGCACGACGTGGACTATCCTTTTTGAGGACATCATACACGGGTTCTCTTTGAGAACCATCTCCTTTCTTTCTTGTTGAGAGGAAGCTTGGCCACTCTGTTCCTCCCTTTCTCCACTTCTTCTCCAATTTGAAGCCACTCTATCGAGACTCAGTGCGGCATTTATCTTGCCTTTGGCGCGTGCACTGCGGACTCCTCCACCCCACACTTATCATACGCAACACACTAACTTGACATAGGTTTACGTAGTGTGCGGATGAGTTTAGTTCTTAGTAGACACGGAAGATTTCTTCTTCATCCTCGACCCTCATTTTGGGTCCCTTCTTTCAAATCAATCACCGCTCCTCAGGTGGCCAAGAATAGCCGTCCCAAGATTAGGGGTACTGGTCATCAACACAAGAAAATCTAAAACAATAAAATCGGCGAGGTATAATAAATTTACTACTTTGATGAGAAGGTCCTTTATGATTAGGCCGGGTGTCACTCGCGACTTGTCGTAATTTGCAACATCAACCTCGTCGGTCGGTCTTCCCAACCCCAAGGTGTTGAATAAGGATAAGGGGCATTAGATTAAGCGCTGCGCCCCTAAATTCACAAAGCTTTCAGGAGCACTTCAGCTTTACCAATTTGTATGGGGAGGGTAAAACTCCAGGGGTCTTTGAGCTTCTTTGGCATTTTTGCTCATTACCTATGTACCTCCTCGGTTAGTGCTGATGCGGACATCCCCAATCTAACTTTGTTCGCCATCACATCCTTCAAGTATTTCGCATACTTGGGCATTCCCTACAAGACATCAATAAGAGGCAAATTTATGTGAAGTTCTTTGAAACTCTCACGAACTTTTTAAAACAATCCTCCTCCTTGCTCTTTTTGAATTTCGAGGAAATGGTGGTGGTGGTCTTTGTGGCGGCTGCATTGAAGATTGCACATTTTGTTGTCGGCCTCTTATTTGCTCTAAATATCGGTGGATAGTCTGGTCTTACCAACTCCAGTACACCTCATTTCTCAACTCTTTAGGCCACACATCGGCTAATTGCCTTCCGCTTCAGGCCGATGGCATTGATGCAGGGTTAGGATACGCATCCTTGGTAATCCCCCTTGCGGCCTCATGTTTTGAGCAGAGTTTGCTATTTGACCACTTGTTTTCAAGATTGCGGGTGGCTACTTGTTGATTCATTAAGTGGTGCCATCCTGGGATTTTACGCTAGCGATTACAGGTCTCATAATTTTCTGCGGTGTTTCCTCAATGCATTTTGCTACTATGCCCATCCTTTTGCCTATTAACGTCTTGATGTTGGTGAGGTTGCATAAAGTCACTTTTGATTTCCACCCCAAGAAGAAATCGGGTGGCCACCGCAATTTACCGTTGTTTCCGAAGTCGATTCCTTTGCACATTCCCAACAAAAATTACAATGCGATTCCGGATTGGCTCCACACGATTCTGCGTTGTGCCCATTATTACCACAAATTTCACACCAACTCGGAAGCCCTGGCCGGCTTGCATTAACGGCCTGGTGTTGGTGCATACTTTCCGGTTATTGAGCGAGTCAACATTTGATGTTGAAAGCGAAGCTAAACATCTTTGCCAAGGCATTCAAACCCTCTTGCTTACGTCAACCACGATCTTCTTCACTGCCCCTCTTGATGATTCATTTGTGCCACTACGAGATTTCCTTGTGCAATTATTGTTCAACAAAAGTGTACAACTCATCATAATCTTTTCAGGCTTGCCCACCAGTAACGGAAGTCTAGTAATATTTTATTGTGTGGGTCTAGACTTTCTACAAAAGGTATGGGCGGCACTTCATTGTTCTTGATGATGGGGGCAGTCTCTCAACAATGACTTGAATCTTTCCCAAGCCATATATAAATTTTCATCGAGGCTTACGCGAGCGAGTATCTCACTTCTCAACTTTGCGAGTCTTGCACAGAAGGAAAGAATCGATAAGGAACTTTTCTGGCCAAGTCATCCCTTGAAGTTATGGAGTTCGGTGGCTGACCTTGACCACTTTTCGCCTCTCCCAACGGTGAAAATGGGAAAGAGGTTATGGACATAATACGTAGACCTTGTAGGTGGGGACAAGCGTGTCACTTATCTCGAAAGCTCTGTGAGTCTTTGTGCGGCAGGTCCTCATGTGACATTCCGGTGAGCCCGGCCACTAGAATGTAACAGTTTCTTTCCATATTGTTTAGCTCAAGGATTTCCTCCGGGCTCAGGTTTACGGATACTAGAGGTCACATTCGTCGCTAGTGGGATAGCCACTTGCGAGCGGTCTTGCCATTGCTTAGATAACGGTTGTACTTGTCCCGCGGGTGGTTGGTGTTGTACCTTTTCTTGAAGTCTCTTCGGCTTTTGCTCTAGAGCTACTCTCCTTTGCAAATGGATTTGACGTTCGAGTTCCAACAACGGTTCCACAAGCTCTCTATTTCTAACCGGCTCGGCGGGACAACTTTGTCTTTTTGCAAATGAGCAGAGACTAAAAACCAAGTTTCTCAACATAAAGAAAATTCCAAAAATCACATAAAAATAGATAAGTTATCACTTAGCGAGTCCCAGAGCAACGGCGCCAAAAACTTGGTGCGTCCGCAGAGTGTGCCGAGCCGTGCAAGTAATATAGTGGCCACTTTTTAGGCTTAGGAATGTCGAACCCACGGGGAATTTGGACCCATTCCTCTAACTATCCATTTATAGCGTGAATCTTAATTACCTAAAGTGTTGGTTATAGACATTTCGTTTAAGAATAATTAAGTCTAAGTTTGGGTCAACGAAATATTAGGAAATGCTCTAGGAGCAACATAGGGTTAAAACCAATTAATCATGCGATGTACGATTTGCAATGGAATAAGTATGGGACTATAATTGTTATTTCACATAACTGGAATTGCATGTTCATGGTCTTTGAGCCTCTAAGCACGGCAATCTAGCCTCCTTTGCCATCATTGTGAAGCGAGGAGTTTTAATTTTCTAGTCGCGGGCAATAAATAATGTTGTGGTTTATGAAGCTTGATTAGGGACTTTATTACGTCTAACCATTTAACTCAACTTAGAATCACAACTACTTCTTCAAGTGGTGATGTGACATCCCAAATTGGTCTTTCATAACTCCCGTGTGTCAACCAAGCAAGGTGTTAGGTATATTTCTATCCAAACACGGAACCTCTCCCAAGATTACTTCATGCTCCCACATTCTCATGTCTACGGCCTAGGTAATGCCTTCTCAAGCTATTTCCCAAGCTAACAATATGCTTTTATGGTGATCAATCTTAAAAACAACCAACAAATCAGAATGCAAGATGAAAACAACATAATAACTCAATTCCAAAACAATATCGCTTAGAATTACAATCATAATTCCTGGCTTCATCCCTAGAGGAAGGGTTCTTGCCATTCATGTTAGTAAAACTAACGTTAATCTACTCCTAATATACTATTAATTTACTCCTAACTACATGCCCATGAGATTGGTAGATGAGAAGGGAATTTGACAAACGCTAGCTGAGTTCTCCCACTTCTCCCTTCTCTCCTATGCGAGTTTTCGAGAATAAAAATGCGTGACCAAGTAAATAAGAGCTAAGGGTTCTATTTATAGTAAATGGAGAACGTGCATAATTTGGCCTGTCGTGGAACGGCTCCGTGTCACGGAGTGTATCGCGAAACCTTGCCTCCGTGACACGGAACGCGCGAAGCCTCACGGGGTACAACAGAGAATCGGCCTCGCGAGAACCTTGCGCGATGGCAACTGGCACGCTGCTTGGGCAGCGCGTCACACCCGCTTGGTCGCGGAACCCTCATCTTTGTGGCACGTTGCCAACGCGCATGGGGGCTGTTTTTGGGCAGCCACTGCCGTGGCACGTTGCCGGCGCGGGTGAAATTCATTTTTGGGCCTCCTCTTTGCAGACGTTAGCGTGTTTATTCCTTCTCCAAGCCCTACATCACCAAATTCCTGGATAGCTCCTCAAAAGTCATCAAAAACACAAAACAAAGGCTAATCATGTTGGTTAGCACATATCTTCACTTTTATATAAAATCATGAAAATGTATCAAATAGCTTAGACGAAGCATTAATTTAGCTATAAGCGTATCCACGGGACCTATATTATTTCCAGTGATCAATAAATAGAACACTAATGCGGGACATATTTATATGCGCAAGTGATACTCAAATGCATCGTTTGAGCCTTGTTTATCCAACAATGTTTGTACTTTCTCATGTAAATTGTAGGGAAGTGTGAATTTATACTAACCAACATGATTAGCGTTGTTTTGCGGGAAAAACATACTTTTTATGGAGCTAAGATGCATGTTGGGAGGAATCGGAGATGGACTCGGGAGTGAGCAAGGAAGCGAGGTGGAAGCAAGAAATAAGAGGCTCCGCGATGGAGCGCTGGACACGTACCATCGCGGATACGTGTCCAGGAGATATAATTTTAAGAATTCCGAGAGAGGGTTCGCGATTGTGCGAGTGGCACGTTGGAATCAATTTCACGAATCTTGACATTCCGAGTGAAGGTGCGCGTTTGCACCGTGGCACGGCTGGACATGCTCACGCGGTGCATGCCATACACGTTAGGAGCAATTACGGGCCAGTTCGGAAGGGAGCCTCCCACGTTTTGCCTTAGTGTCCACGGAGAGCGGTGCTCCGCGATGCACTCCGTGACACGTTGTAGGCAATTCTGGAATTTTAGAACTTATAAAGATAATTTTAATAAATTAAAAATATTTTTAATTATTTTGACTTGGTGGAGCAAGAAGCGGTGATGGAGTTACGGGCGGTTGAGGACGAAAATTCTTAGGGTTTTTCTCTATCCCTTTCTTCTTTCTTTCAATTGTTTGTATGATTTACACTCATTTAACGTGTTTAATCCACAAATACGTGGCTAATTCCATTTCTTGCTGAGGTTAGGAACCATTGTATTGAAATGTAAATGTTGATTATGCAGTTTTCCATGTTTTCTTTAACATGGTTACAGTAATTCTTGTTCCTCTTTGCATTGATATCGGCCAATGTTAATGTAAATGCAAAAGTCCGGTTTCACTGAATGAGCATCAGAAACTGGAAAGTTGTGGAGTAATAGGATATGATCTTTCTTAGTTGGGAAAATTGAGAGGTGATTTGCCTTCGAGGATAGAAATATGCACGAGAATGTCATTATGTCAAGTGTGGAATCGGCTTTGTATGGCTAGAACATGAATTTCTTCTTATCACAGAAATGTAGGTGGAAGGTTCATGATTCTTAAAGTTGGATTAATACGAGAGTTTTAATATAGGCATAAGTTCCGACTAGCAATAGGAGAAAAGTTAAACCATGTATGTTGATAATTAATCTCTTTCACATGTTCGTTTTAGCTTGACATGCTCATATCCATAGTTCGGACTCCTTGTATTTTCAATTTTAGACTTAGTATAAAATTAAAACCATAAAATAAAAACTTTTCTTCACCTTTGTTGTCTTCATTTTTTGGAGATGCAGAGTAAATTGACACTTGAGGTAATTTTGCCAGTAGTCAGTCCACAATGGGATCTATACTTGGCTTACTTGAGCCACCATGCTGGCCGACCACGTGCACTTGCGTGTAGTCATCCGAACAGCCCGAACAAGTTTTGGCGCCCCAGATTCTTGGGGGGCCCAGCAGTGGCGAAATTAAAATTTTTCTTAAAAGTGTTAGTTTGCTATTTCTTTATTTAAGTGTTGACAACTTGGTCTTAGCACTGGACTTTGCCGAGATAACGATTACATTGAGTTTGCGCGAGGCAAAGAGTTGGTGGATCCATCATGGCGGAAAGACAATTCCATCGCCAACGGAGAGAAGCTTTAGAAAATTGCGGTTGCTCGAGACAAACAATCATTGAGCAACCACAGAATCCACACCACTTGTGGGGGCGGTGTTAGTGCAGAAATGGCGGCTAGGCCGGTTCGCGATGTGGCAATCCACATGCTAACAATGTCACATCTAGCATTCGCAAACTGAGAACCGGGAGGTTCAAGCTTAAACGAACATGGTGCAATTCTTTTGCACACAAGCGGGCGAGTTCCACGGGTCTCCCTCACGGATCACAACAACATCTTAAAAATTTTTGGAGTAAGTGACACTTACATCCGTGGAGTGTCAGCTTGATTATGTGAGCTTGCTGACCATTTTCAATTTTGGGAAGCCAAAAGGTGGTTGAAAGAGCTGAGCCACGAACTCTATAACCACATGGGATGATCTTGAAAAGAAGTTCTTGATGGTTCTTTTCCTTCGGTAAAACGGCAAGACTTAGAAGTCAAATTGTAAGTTTCAAACAAGAGAAGGAGAGAATGCGTATCCAAGCAGGAGAAGATTCAAATCGGCCCCATTGGGCATTGTCCTCATCACCACCAATCTAATGATGTGCTGGTGCACACTTTTATTGAGGGTTTGGAACCCACACAATCTTCTTTAGTTAAGGCGGAGACAACTGACAGAAAAGGCTTATATTTCTCTTTTTGCTAATGTGTTTCAAGAATCAGGAGTGGAATGCGGACTCTTCAGGAGGAGCAAGGAAAGCGAGTGGAGTCTTAGAAGTGGATGGGTTTACGGCTATCGGCACACGAATGGTGCCTTGCAAGATCAACTCAACACCCACTTCGGCAGCA
The DNA here is from genome assembly GCA_018107945.1 of Datura stramonium. Lineage (NCBI taxonomy): Eukaryota > Viridiplantae > Streptophyta > Magnoliopsida > Solanales > Solanaceae > Datura > Datura stramonium. Next base: position 29,109 of record JACEIK010008210.1, read on the forward strand.
TGAGCTTGAGTCGGTCTCAGCCCCGGTGAAAGTCTTAGTGCCGAGCGAATTTGGTGTGGGAGGTGTGAGAGTAATAGGCACCTCAGTGAGAATGTTATGGAGCAAATCGACTCGGTGAAGACTTTGTCGTGTACAAAGGAACAATCACCAACTTGATATGGTAACGGCTACAATTCTAACTGGAGGTTCACCCGAATTTCTCTTGGGGGTAGCAACAACCATCGAGGACGGAAGTTCGAGTCGGGGGTGCAAAGAGAATCAAGGAGGGCCACGAACGATCGAGTCACAATATAGAAACAACAATGCCCCTCCTCCACCACCATCACCGAGCGTTGAGGAGATGTTCAAGACGATGATAGCTAACTTAAGCTCAATTGCGAGTGACTATGTTAGAATTGGCGGCCCGAGTCAAAATATCCAGGTTAGCTACCAAGCGTAGAGTATCGGTTTGGGCGGTTCTTCCGGATCCCAAAACACCCAGGCCTAGAAGGAGGACTTCCCGGCTGACATGGAGACCCCAACCCAAGCGAGGTGAATGCGGTGACCACAAGGAGTGGTTTGCGGCTTGGAGAACTTGAGAAAGACCACCTCAACGGTTGGGAGCGGCGAGCGGAGAGGGAGAAAATGATGAGAGGGGGAAGAACAAGGATCTTTGAACCCAGAAAAGACCTCCACCCCCGTTCCTTCAATGATTAAAGAAACACAAGGAGGGCGTGTTTCAAAAAGTTCATGGAAGTGCTTGGTACACATTAACTTACCTCTTGTTGATGTTTTTGCGAAGTGCCTAAGTGCGCCAAAGTACATAAAGGACATTGTGGCCGAACAACGCGGAGCTTCCGAGTATGCTACGGTGGCTCTTAGGAGGAATTGCACTTCTCGGATACGAAGCAGAATTGCCTACAAAGCTCAAAGACCACAGGAGCTACACAATTCAATTAACAATCGGGCGAAGTATCCGAGCTCGTGGACCATATGATTTGGGAGGCCGAGCATTAACTTGATGCGAACCTCGGTATTCCAAGAAGTTGGGGCTAGGGAGTCCTAGACCAACAACGGTGATCTTGCCGGCTTAACGAGATCGTTCTTTGGCAGGCAGACGAGATTGTGGAGGACGTCTTTGGTGCTAGTCGGCTCCTTGATCTTCTAGGTAGATTTGTAGTCTTGGACTTTGGGAGCCAGACGGCGAAGTCCATTTATTTTGGACGTCCCTTTTTGGCTACCGGGAAAGCGTTGATAGGCAGCTGCGGGAGCAGCTCACGATGCGAAACACACGACAAGGTGGAGGTGTTCGATGTGTACAAAACCACCAAGCTCCCGGCGGGTGTACGAGAACTCTCGGTCATCAACGTGTTTGAGCAAAGGCGAAGTTGCTCGGGCGTTGAGTCTCCCGAGTTGGTGGGACGACCCCCGACGGGTAAGCAGCCGGGGTGAGGATGGAAGTCGTGAGAAGACGTCGAGTCACCCTAGGGGAATGAGCTTAAATGACGTCGGCGCGACGGTAAGCAGAGCGCTGCACGGGAGGCAACCCGTAGAATTTTGTTTTTATGATTGTACATTAAAAAGAAAAAAAAAGAAAAAAAGAAAAAAAGAAAAAAGAGAAAAAATATATATATATGTGTGTAAATATAAAAATAATAAAATAGTGTGTTCTTCAAACCTTGGGATTACATTAGATTTCTTGTTGTAAGATATAATTTCGAGGTTGATCGGAGAAAAAAGCAAAAAGGAGCGCAAAAGATAAAAACGAGGTAAGAATTTTTTTTTTTTTAAAGTGGCAAAAACCGGTGAGCTGCGTGATGGCTCCGTGTCACGGAGGTGATGCTCGCGTTACCTCCGTTACGTTGAAGGCTTAAATACGGAATTTTACAAATTCCAGAATTCATGCGCGATGGCTCGATGTTCACGGAGGACCTCGCGTTACCCTCGTGACACGTGAAGAGTGTTATTCGCGTCGGGTCTACCAGGTCCTTGCAGGGTAACCGGCAACTCCACAACCCGAAATCCTCATTTTTCCCCATATTTCACTCCCTCATGACAATTACCCAAAATTCCCCTTCTAGCGTGGCACGGACCTAGGATCAAAAGTTTCTTCAATATATTTTCAAGTTCATCGGATTAAAGGTATGTTCTTGAACTCAACCTCAATTTTTGCTAAATTTTTCGGTTTCAAGCATATTGAAGTAACCATTGCCCAAAGTATATATCAACTTCAATTCATTCACGTATGGTTGATTAATGTTTGTAGTATCATTGTGATCACCCATATGGACGCGATAATTACATGCTTGATCGAATTTTGTTGTGAAATTGTAGCTAGGGTTGGGTTATAGACGGAAAATTGAATTGTGAGGTTGAAATGTGGAAAGTTGTTTGATCGTGTATGTTGGGTGAGGTGAATTGTGTTGTGCTTAACGTAGTATGCTAAAGGCGCGATAATTTTCGGGAGTAGGAAGTGGTGCAATTGCATGAAATTGTCGGAGTGCACGAGGTGGTGAAGCGCATAGGTTTGTTTAGGTGAATAGTTGTCATTTTTTTCTTTTACATTGCTAAGTGTTGTGTATAAAATTGTGATCGCGGTATTATGTGTGTTAGTTATGCGATATGAGTAGTACAAATGATTACACCGCCGAATTCTACGAATGCACAAGTCAATATTGTTTGTGTTTTTAGTTATTTTTCGTTTTCTTGTTTTGTAAATTAGAAATAAATATGTTCTTCTTATTAATCTTTGAAATTTGGCTAGAAGACTAAGTGTGGGGTGGCCGAGGCCTAACCCAACCTTAGTCGAAGATAATTTTAAATTGACTGACATTGGGATTATGCGCTTTCTTTGGCAAGGGAACAATGGCAAGCGGGCAAGACAAAGGAAAGGGCGCATCTACATCGGGCGCGCGGAAGAAAAGAGAACTCGAGGAGGCCCCAAGAGCAACAGAGTCCAGCAGCACAGCGTTCCACGCGGCAGCGCCGCCAGTACGGAACGATGGGTGATAGAGGAAGGAAGAAATGGTACACAAAGCACAAGGAGAACAAGTAGCACCACGAGGAGCATATTGTTAGGGACCCATTGGCACAAGAAGTTCCCCCCGCATTGTACAGGATTGACAACTGCTTAGTGCAACGCTTCATTTTGATGAGCCCAGGAGTGCAATCTGCACTTGATTCGGGAGTTCTATGCAAATTGGAACCCGACACTGTGATCACACCATCAAAATAAGGGACGGTGTCACCCTTGAGCCTCATCAATTGAATGCCATACTGAGGGGCGCGGTCTTGGCGCCCATGTACTCCGTATGGCCAGATATCACTGCACCATATGCGGATATCGGACGCACGTTGTGTGGAGCAGAGTGCTGACATCTTTGGAGGCAGAGGCATAAGGAGAGGGGCTACCATCGAGACATTGCCTACTCATAGATGAGCGGGGAAGCGGGGATGCAGGCGAAGATCATTTGTTCTGTTTGATTAGGGGTGCATATGACGGTGTCACTAGGGATCGCGTATGCAGTGTGCCACGATGAAAGGGTGGAGATAAATGTCGGGGAGGTGATCGCCTCCTCGCCATGAAGAGAGCTCGTTGCATCAAGGGCACGGAAGAGTACGGGTTTCGCCGGTTTGCGGCCCACGTTACGAGGGCTGGATGTGGAGGAAGAAGGCCCTAGATTATATCCCGGAGATGGAGAGGCGTGCCAAAGAGCGTCACAAAGACTAAGGCACGACACCACTGCGGGCAGTTCTCTCACACTATGGGCGACACGCTCGGGATGATCGATATGGCCCGCATGTTAGGATCTTGAATGCTCAGCTAGCATAGGCGAGGCAGAACGGAGGGTGGGCGTGGCAGCTGAGCCTGGGTACCCTTTCGACAAAACGCCAAGGCTCTATATCGTGTGGGCCCGGCATTTGTGGAGCCCGTGGATGATGACGTCCCCAACCCCGATGAGAAGCTCTGTAGTGAGATTTGATGTTGAGTCGAGGGGAGGACGGCAGAGGAAGACCGAGACATGGGAGACGGCGGCGGCACACGATGAAGAAAGTGGAATACTTTGATTGATGGGGAGTTTCACCACCCACTTTTGTGTTTGTGATTGTATGAACACAGACAGTGTTCGATTTTAAGTGTGGGGCAGAGTGGTCCAGGTGTGGTAGTCTTGGTTTCGTCTTGATTTGTATGTATGTGCATGTTAGTTGTCGTGTTTGAAAATATTGTGATCCTATTTTGTGTGTATGTTTACGTATTGTAAACATGTCGTTGTGAAGTGTGATGATAACATTAGATATATTAAATGTGATGTAACAAATAGTTTTAGCCTTGTATCCAAATATTTTCCAAAATTTTCGTTGATTATTTTTAGCGTGAGTTTCTCGGAGTTTGTTTTCGTTCTTTTAGAAAGTCCCATTGAGCAAAGTCGTAAATAGTGACCGTTCCCTATGATGGATGGATAGCGGCCGTCATGAAATACAGTCGATGAATGAAGAGGGTTTTTATTTTGACTCTCAATTTTGGGTTGTTGGTTGTATCCATACATGGTTGCTACTCTATGGCTACGAAATTGCTTGTTGCGTGTTGTACATAATGTTTATAATGCAAAAGGTGATTCGTTTGAAAAGCATACAGAAATTCTTGTACATATGTGAGATCTTAGGCCACATAATTCGATTCGGTGTGATTGAGGAGCCATTTTGAATTCTTGTAATTAGGCGATTAAAGAGTACGTGAATATGTCTTGAGTTAAGCATGTGCAATGTGCGTATAGCGAGTCTCGTTTATTCCATGCTATTGTGAAGTGTCTAGAACTTGCACAGTTGTATACGAAATGAAATGAGAAGGAAGTGTAGTGTGGGAAAGAGGATGGTAGGCGTTTCTTTGTTTAGCTAACGTTTTTCTTTTTTATATATACCCACCTTGAATGTCAAATCCCTGAATTGGCAGATTGAGCCTTTAGCCTATATTTTTTTCCTTTTGTCAAAGGTGTAAACCAAGCTTAACCCTTTCTTTTCATTGTCATAAACTCATCCAAGCTCTTAAGCACTTTGAAAAAAAAAATAATTTTCCCACGGTGTAAAGGAGTGAAATGGTGAAAGAAAATGAAAGAAAGGAAAAAAAACAAATTGATGAAAAGAAATGAGTAAAGGTGCCTTGGCCGAGATGTAAAAATAAAGTGCATAACTAATGTCTTTGTTGTTGGTGCAGGTGACACAGGGTGCGTAAAGGGTTGAAAATAATTAAGAAAGACTTCAAAGGTTGGGAGGAGGAAGAAAGAACTTGTGTAGAGTATGATGGGATGTATTGAAAAGCGCTTAGGATGCTAGTTACTATTATTAGTTGTGGTATATACTAGTTTAGTAGCTTACATTACAACTTCCCGTTTAAGTCCTACGAGATCTTACATCACGCGTCCTTATATTAGTGGAGTAATACACTAGAGGCAAGCTTATGATTCACAGCACATGCATGCTGAATTCTTTGGAGAAATTGACGAAATTGTGTGTGTCTATACCCGGCATGAATTGTTTTAGAGATCGAGGTGATTAAAGCAGGGGAAACTCTCTTATGTGTGAGGGCACATGTTTGATGAAAAGAATAAATTCGTGTTGGATATCTTGGTCACTAATGTGCATGGTTGCCGATGCTCAGTCGGTTTGTGATGTCTAGAATGCTTGATATGTTTGATGTCATTGTAATAATGATGATGCCATGCATATTTTCTTGATGAATTTGTATGTAAATGAAATGATTATGGCTGTGCTTCAGTTAATAGAGCCAAAGTAGCCATGATGGGATGTCAATTGCATGAGGTGGAGGAGTATTGTTTGAGGACGAACAAGATTTTAAGTGTGGGGGTAGGTGATCGGGGCATATTTATATGCCCAGTGATACTCAAATGCATGTTTGACCTTGTTTATCAACAATGTTTGTACATTCTCATGTAAAATTGTAGGGAAGTGTGAATTTATACTAACCAACATGATTAGCGTTGTTTTGCGGGAAAAACATACTTTTATGGGCCCAAGATGCATGTTGGAAGGTCGGAGGAGATGGACTCGGGAGTGAGCAAGGAAAGCGAGTTTGGAGAAGCAAGAAATAAAAGAGAGCTCCGCGATGGGCCCAGTGACACGCCTCATCGGCGGATACGTACAATCAAGGAGATATAATTTCAAGAATTTCAGGAGAGGTTCGCGATTGTGCCATTGGCACGTTGGAATCAATTTCCTGCGGATCTTGACATTCCGGTGAAGGTGCGCGTTTGCCGTGGCACACTGGACATGCTCCGCGTTGCATGCCATGCCACGTTGGGAACAATTGCACAGACGGCTAAATTCTAGGGGCCTCCGCGTTTGCCCAGTGTCACGGAGGCGAGTGCTCCCTGCGCCTCAGTGACACGTTGCTTGTTATTCGGAAAAATTCTCTCCGGTATAAATAGAACACTTAGGTTCATTTTTAATTATTCTGACTTGGTGGAGCAAGAACGTGGGTTACGGGCGAGGTTGAGAGGGACGAAAATTCTTAGGAGTTTCTCTCTATCCCTTTCTTCTTTCTTTCAATTGTTTGTATGATTTACACTGTTCATGATGTTTAATCACATCGTGCTAATTCCATTTCTTCGCGAGGTTAGGAACCCATTGTGAAATGTAATGTTGATTATCTGGTTTTTCCATCTTTTCTTTCATGGTTGTTCTAATTCTTGTTCCTACTTGCATTGATATCGGCCAATGTTGTGTAAATCCAAAAAGTCAGTTTCACTTTCGACACGAAAGCTGAGATTGTGAATTAATAGGATATGATCTGTTCTTTGTTTGGGAAAATTGGGAATTGTTTACCTTCGGGATAGAAATATACACAGAGTACGTATTAGTCAAATTGTGGAATCGGCTTTGTATGGCTAGAACATAGATTTCTTCTTATCACGAGAAATGTAGGTGGAAGGTTCATTATTCTTAAGTTGGGTTAACATCTGAGAGTTTTAATCCATAGACATAAGTTCCGACTAGCAACCGGAGAAAAGTTAAACCATGTATGTCGATAATTGAAAAGTCTCTTTTGTATTAGTTTTAGCCTCGGCATGCTCATATCCATAGTTGGAACTCACTTGTATATTCCATTTTAGACTTAGTATAGAATTTTGAATAACAAAAATATAAACTTTTCTTCACCTTTGTTGTCTTCATTTTTGAGAGTGCGGTAAATTGACACCAAAAAAGTAATTTTGCCCAGTAGTCCGGTCCACTGTGGGATCGATACTTGGCTTACTTGAGCCACTTTTCTTGTTCGACCACATGCACTTGCGTGTAGTCATCCGAACCGGCGAACAACACTTGGGTTCATTTTTAATAATTCGACTTGGTGGAGCAAACGTGGGTTACGAGCGATTGGGGATCAAATCTTAGGGTTTTTCTCTATCCCTTTCTCCTTTCTTTCAATTGTTTGTATGATTTACACTCATGGGATGATGTTTTAATCCACAAATAGTGGCTAAATTCACTTCTTACAACGAGGTTAGGAACATTTGTAGTGAAATGTGATTATTGATCATTTTGATTTTCCATCTTTTCTTCCATAGTTTGTTTCTATTAATTCTTGTTCTTCTTGCATTAATGTGTGGCCAATGTTATGTATATCTAAAGGTCCGGTTTCACTTTCGAGAGCAATAAGTGGAAAGTTGGGAATTGATAGGATATGATCTTTTTCTTGGATTTGGGAAAATTGAGGTGATTTACCTTCAAGATAGAAATATACTGAAATTCGTATTAGTCAATTACGGAATCGGTTTTGTAGCCAAACAGAACATGAATTTCTTTTTATCAAATGTAGGTGGAAGGTTCATGATTCTTAAGTTGGGTTAAATATGAGAGTTTTAATCTAAAGGAACGTAATTCTTGACTAGAAACCGGGAGGAAAGATTAATCAAAGTATTGATAATTATTTCTCTACATGTTCGTTTTAGCCTCGGCATGCTCCGCTCATAGTTCGAAGTCAAGTATGCATATTAATTTTAGACTTAGTATAAATTAGGAAACAAAATATCAAAATCTTCATTACACTTCATTGTGCATTTTGAGTTAAGTTTATTGACATTTGAAGGTAGATTGATACCGTAGATTGATACCGTAGTCCAGTCCCTGTGGGATCGATACTTGGCTTACTTGAGCCATTTTACTACTTGTTCGACCACGTGCACTTGTGTGTAGTCATCCATACCGACGAACACTAGACACTACTTCCAAAAATATGTACATGGCTCGTAATCATTCCCATGAAAACATACTTGAACTTGCATGGGATAGGCGAAACATGAAATGATAATCATACTTGGCATGCGTGAAATATTCATGAAAAGGTGCCATAGAATTGGTCATGATACTTGAACTTGAATTTCATCAACAATAATACATGCTTGAATAAATCTTTATAATTTCAAAAATCAAGGAATCATAAGTTAAGAATTTATAAATATTCATGCATTCTTGATAAGTTATCATACTTGAAATCATGGACTCATAAGATTGAAATTCATACACCATGCATAATAGAGCATAATCTTCATAAACTTGAAATCATGTATTAGAAAGTAAATTAAGGCTTAAATCTTCCCCAATATCCATAAGACATCAATTAAAATAGGAGAGAATCTAACCCGTAGATATAGCATGGAAGATTGCATTGAATTGGGTTAAACCCTAGAATTTTAACTTGACATGCTTAGAGACTTGAAATTGTAGAATTGAATTAAATTTGGCATGAGGGTGAAATAATTTCCCCCATTCATAATCCTAGATACCTGGGTAATTGACTCATAAACTTGACTTGAAAAGCCCAAGGATATTTGAAGAGGTTTGATGAAGAACCCTAGCTTGATCTTGAGAGGAAATTCCAACTGCCGTTCTTTGAAGGGAATGAATAATTTATCTATGTTAAACCCCTTTAATCTTAGAAAATGATGTCATTTAGGAGTTAGAAGCATATAAATTTATAAAAATTCCCCTAGGAACACGTAAATAAAAACTATCTCATCCAGTACTACGACTCATCCTACTACTCGTATGACCTTATCACAACTCGTACTGAATCTCATGGTATCAGGTCCTTCCCCTGATCATTCTCTGAACATTATGCCACGGGTGCGTACATACTTTGTACCTCCTTACCACGGGTCGTACCATGGCTCTTGGTTCTCTCATCATTTCAGGACATTGCTCTAAACCTCTTCCTAGGACTCTATGGTATGACTAGTACCATCTAGGTACGAACCATAAGTCCTTTCCATGGTCTCAATCCATCATTCTTGCTCCACATGCTATGGCCAATAGTAACACTCGTACCACCCAACAACAAGTAGTACTGAGGCCCGTACTGAGGCATTTCTCAAACTTTTTGCTAGGTCAAATTCTTAATCCCAAGCCTAGTCTTAGGGGATTTTGAGGTGTTACAAGACCCCATTAAATTGGTCTGGGTTTTGCATCTTTTTTTTGATAAGGTATCAGAGTTCAACATGATTTGTATGAACCATAACCTTCGTGCCCATGAGATAAGCTTTAAACATTTCAAAAGCAAATACAACCGCAAGCAACTCTTGCCCCATGACTGTGTAGTTTGTTTGAGCTTTATTTAAGGCCTTGATAGCATAGTATATCATATGGAAGATTTTGTCTTTTCTTTGCCCTAGCACATCCCCTAAAGCAAAACCACTATCATTGCACATTAATTCGAATGGTTTAGACCAATCGAGTGCTATGATGATATGAGTTGATATGAGTTTCTCCTTCAAACAATGAAATTCCTTCATACAAGTGTCATCAAATAAATTTTAGCCTCCTTCTCCAATAATTTATAAAATGGGTGAACCACTTTTGAGAAGTCCTTGATGATCCGTCTATAAAAACCTACATGACCTAAGAAACTCCTTACCCTTGTCACGATTTTCAGGAGGGTAGGTTAGAGATAGCTTTAAATTTTTCTTGGTCCACCTCTATTCTTTTCTTTGAAATTTTATGACCCAAAACAATACCCTCTTTCACCATTAAATGATATTTCTCCCAATTTAGGACTAGATTTGTTTCTTCACCTCTTCTCAAAACATCATTCAAGTAAGCCAAGCAATCTTCAAATGAATTTTCCACAACATAGAAGTTGTCCCTAAAGACTTCCATGGTATCTTCTACCATATCTGAGAAGATAGACATCATACACCTTTGAAATTTGGTAGGAGCATTGCAAAGCCTAAAAGAAATTCTTTTGAATGCAAATGCTCCATAGGAACAAGTGAAACTCATTTTCTCTTGGTCTTTCAAAGCAATTGAAATGTGATTATACCCAGAATATCTATCAAGAAAGCAATAGTACTCTCAGCCTGCAAGTTGATCAAGCATTTGATCCATGAATGGGATAGGAAAATGATCTTTCTTGGTCCATCAATTCAAGTTTCAAAAGTCCATTCATGCCCTTCATCCGATCACTGGTTGTATTTGTAATGGACTAAAAGTCCCTAAGATCAAACCCAAGGACTAAAATTGAGAAAATAGGAAAAACTACACAAGATAACAGAATAAGTCATCAAGTGACTCGATAGTCCATTTAATGACTCGTTAAGTGAGTTGTTAGGTGCAGGGAAGCCAAAAAAAGTTGAGTTTCAGAGAGTCATAACGAGTGGTGAAGTGATTCATTAAGTTTCATGATGAATCATCAAGTGAGGCATCAAGAAAACACCATAAAATTGGAAAACTAGGCCAGTGGCAATGGATCAGGTCACAACCCATCAAGTGTCCTCAACGACCATCGAGTAACCCATTGGGACTGCTAACGTAATTTTTCCAGTTGGGTTTTTAAGGGCCTTTTCATAATTTCTAAGTTCATAACTCCTAAACTAAGTCATTTTAATCATCTAAAAGGGTGTTTTTAAGGGTTTTAATTATCCTAATCCGTCATTCTACTCCTAACACCCCTAAGAGAAGATCAAATCACCTTAGGAGGAGGTAGGGTCTCTTCATTTTATTCATCTCGATTCCCTTTGCATCTCCAATCAAGTTGGAGATTCTTCAAGCCTAGGTATGTAGGGTTATGAATGGGGGAAATCCTTCCACCCTGATGCCCTTTTCAAGTTAAATTCCATGATCTCTACTTCTCAACTTCTAAATTGTTATATTCTAGGGTTTAACCCTATTCCATGCAATTATCCATGATATATCTATGGATTCAATTCTCTCATGTTCCATTTGATGAAATATGGTTATTAGGGTAGATATAATGCTCAAATTCTTCATCAATTGATGATTTCAAGCTTATGATGATTTTTTCCTATTATGCATGATTTATGAATTTCAAGTTTATAAGCTCATGATTTCTAGTATGATGAATTATCAAAGTACACATGAATATTTATGAATTCTTGAACTTATGATTCCATAATTTTTAATTTGAAGCATTATTCAAGTATGTATGATTTCATATTTTGGGCAAGCCCATGTAAAGTCAAGTATGTTTCACCATGATTTTTATCCAAGGCTTACAAGATTAGTTCTTATAGAGATGTTTGGAGTCAAGAAACCTAAGAAATAGATTTAAGATGTGTTTTGAGAATATAATTATGAGCAATATGAAAGTTGTTGGAGTAGTTTCTTGCATCTGATAGGCTAGAGATTCTGAGGACTCAGGTCTCATAACTACACACCGCCGCAGGTATATATTCATATTTGGGACCTCTAAAGATAGTGCTTCCCCCACACGAAGGCATACCAATGATATCACTTCTTCATTGTTCTTTGCCCTGTAAAGACTTAGGATGGATCTGCCTACTCAAGTGAGATAGTTGGAGTATCATGTAAGCTCTATCTTATTGGTGTCAGTTTTGACGAAGCCTCCCATTGTTCCTCATGCTTTAAGTTACTCATGTTCATGTCTTATGATATTATGTTTATAGCATATTTTTCCCATTGATCAGTTTATGAGTTTACACTATATGATTTTTATTTCCAGCCTTGGGTCATTATATTTAGCTTATGATGAATATCTCATGATTATGTTTACTTCAGGAATATGGCTTTTAGCATGTTCTCCTTACTCTCATGTTCTTTCTTGTTTTATATTCATGATTTCAGATTAGTATTTTTACTAGCATGTTATACTTTCTCTACATACTTAATACATTCAAAGTACTGACCACATACTCTATGTTGTATCGTCCATGGTATAGGTTCAGGCAATCAATCTCAGCCACACTGTTAGCCCCGTTCCCACATCATACCAGCTTAGTTCCCATATAGGTGAGCCCTCATCTTCCCAGGACATTTATTAGTTTATGCTTTATATCTATGACTTTCTGTTTGAGACTTAACGAGCTAGTTGGAGGTGTTATCCCATTAGCTCATCTTAAATTTAGAGGCTCTCAAACAATTGTATAGTAGATAATCAGCAATGTTGATTTTTGTACTATCTCATATTTTTATATTATATAGCCCAGACTTCCGCTTGTGTTATGTTCATGTCTTACTCTCTGCTTTATATATGCTCTTATTCATGTTTTTTATGTGTCATGGGTTAGCTTGGAGTCATTCATGGCTCTAGGTCCCATGTCATGGTCCGGGCTCCATGCTCTAGTCGTGACAATATTTGCATCAGATCAATGGTTTAGGTGTGTCCTAGTGTGTCAGAAAGCAGCGTTAAGTGGAGTCTTTTCCATGGGTATGAAGCTCACCACACATATAAGAAAGAGACATGAAACGTTTTAGGAAACTTCCCTTCTTTCATGATCTTTCTTATGCAATGAAGTATCTTTCTCTACTCCTCTAACTCGTGTTATACGTGTTTGCAGAAATATGCCTTTTTTTAGTCAACAAAAAAGGAAATGGCAACGGTAATGGCCTTGGAAATGGTAATGGAGATAGTCATCAGCTAGCCCCACCAGCTCCAGCTGATCCCTTACCATAGCAGGTAACTCATGTTGAATTTAGGGTTGCATTCTAGATGCTAACCTAAGCCATGACAACCTGGGTCAACCAGCAAGCTATGTATCACGTGAACCAAAATGGGAATACAGCGGTGGCTAGGATGTGAGACTTTATCGAGATGAACCCACTTGAGTTTCATGGGTCAAAAATGGATGAGGACCCATAGGAGTTTGTTGAGGAGGTCCATAAGATTACCCACGTTATGGGTGTCTCAGGAGAGGAGAGTGCAGACATGGTCTACTATTAGTTGTAAGGGGTTGCTTACATATGGTTCTGATAGTGGAAGGAGAGCAGGGGAGTTGGTGTAGTCCCCGTTGATTTGGATGAACTTCTTAAGACTTTTTTAAGCAGATTCTTCCCCCGAGAGTTGAGGGAAGCAAAGGCAGTCGAGTTTGTCAAGCTAAACCAAAATGATATGATTTTTCAAGAGTATACCCTAAAGTTTACCCAGTTGTCCATGTATGCTCCGTAGATGGTTACTGATCTAAGGGCTTGTATGAGCAAGTTCATAAATGGGATTGTAGATTCATTGGTCAAGGAGTGCAGGAGCACTATGTTGATTAGTGACATAGACATTTCCCAACTGATGACATATGCCCAACAGATACAGGCAGAATCGATGAAAGAAAAGGAGAGAGAGGCCAAAAGGGCTAGGACAGGGAGCTATGGATGCTCCTAGTAGAGATCTAGTGATGGGCATCACCCTCAATCCCACCAGAGATCATTAACCCCAGCTCCATCATCAGCCAGCATTCCGTCCAAACCTCGAGGTGATTAGAGGATCAGGGAGTTATGTTCTGGGGCTTAGAGGAGCATGAGGGGTGTGAACTTTCCCAACTTGTAGGAGGTATGCTAGGAAGCACCCCGGAGAGTGCTTGGTTGGCTCCGATGGTGTCTTCAGGTGTGGGAATCCCGAACATATGCTCAGGTTATCCTTCAACTAGATATGGTGATGCAGAGGTCGTTCCCTAGATACCACTTCCTCAGCTCTAGCAGCTCATCCGTCTCAGCAGGGCGCCTCTTCTAGTGCAGATGGCACACAACACCAGAACAGGTTATATGCATTTTTATCTCGTCAGGAGCAGGAGTGCTCACCCTATGTGGTCACTAGTATGTTACAAGTACTCCATATTGATGCTTGTGCATTGTTAGACCCACGGGCTACATTATCCTTTGTGAATCCTCATATTGGTGTTAGTTTCGATGTCAGTCCCAAAACCCTATTAGAACCTTTCCCAGTCTCTACTCCTATTAGTGAGTCAATTTTAGCTTGATGGGTGTATATAAACTACTGTGTCGTGATTCTTCAAAAAGTTACCTCAACCGACTTAGTGGAGTAAGATATGACCGATTTTGATGCTATCATTGGTATGGATAGGTTATAAATTTGTAATGCTTTTGGTTAATTGTAAAACCTATAGAGTAGAGTCTCATTTTCCGGGTGAACCAATCCTAGAGTGGCAAGGTAGTTCAACTGTTCCTGTAGATCGCTTGTTTCCTATCTCAAGGAAAAAAGATGATCTCTAAGGGTTGTGTACACCATCTAGTTCAGTTCAAGGATTCTACATCCGAGACCCCGACTCTTCATCCTGTTCCTTTAGTATGTGAGTATGCAGAGGTGTTCCTAGATGATCTGTCGAAAGTGCCTCCAAGCAGGAGATTGAATTTTGTATTAAACTTCTCCCTGATACGCAGCCCATACCCATTCCTCCTTATAGAATAGCTCCAACCAAGCTAAAGGAGTTGAAGAAGTAGTTTAATGAACTTTTAGATAAGGGTTTCATCAGGCTGAGTAAGTTCTCATGGGGTGCCCTAGTTTTCTTTCTTCGTAAGAAGGATGGTTCTCTTAGAATGTGCGTTTATTTATGGTAGTTGAACAAGGTCATAATCAAGAATAAGTATCCCCTCTCCAGGATTGATGACTTATTTTACCAGGTTCAGGGTGTTATATGCTTTTCAAAGATAGACCTCCGATCCGACTATTATCAACTCAGAGTTAGGGAGAGTGACATTCTGAAGACAGCATTCAAAGACTCTGTATGGTCACTATGAGTTTGTGGTTATGTGTTTTGGACTAACAAATGGTCTTGCAAAATTTATGGACTTGATGAATAGGGTGTTCAAGCCATATTTGGATATGTTCGTGATTGTTTTTATAGATTGTATCCTCATATACTCTCGGAGCGAGGAGGAGCATGTCGCCCAATTGAGGATCGTGTTGTAGACTCTTAAGGACTGTTAGTTGTTTTCTAAATTCAAAAAGTATGAGTTTTTGCTGAACTCATTAGAATTCTTTGATCATGTGGTGTCTAGAGAGGGTGTGTAGGTAGACTCTCATAAGTTAGAGGCGATGAAGCATTTTCCTAGACCTGTCAGTACCACTAATACTAGGAGTTTCTTAGGTTTAGCTGGTTTCTATAAAAGGTTCGTATAGGGATTATCATCCATTGCAACACAATTGACTAAATTGACCCAGAAGAAGGTCAAACTTCAGTGATCAGATGCTTGTGAGAAGAGTTTTCAGGAATTAAAGACTTGACTAACTTCAACTTCAGTATTGACCCTACCGAACGGCACCGATGGCTTTGTGGTTTATTATGATTCCTCTAGGGTTGATATTGCTTGTGTGTTGATACAGCATGGTAGGGTCATTATGTATGCCTCTAGATAGCATAAGACTCATGAAAAGAATTACCCGACTCATGACCTAGAGTTGGCAACGGCGGTGTTTGCTTAATGGTTTGGAGGCATCATTTATATAGAGTGTATGTGGATGTGTTCACGAGTTAGAAGAGCTTACAGTATGTGTTCACTCAGAAGGATCTGAATTTGCGGCAAAGTAGATGGCTAGAACTTCTCAAGGACTAAGACATGAGTGTCCTTTATCATCCGGCCAAGGCCAATGTAGTGGCAGAGGCTCTTTGTAAGCTATCCATGGAGAGTGTGTCCCATGTCGAGAATGGGAGAAAGGATTTAGTGAAGGGTATCCATAGGCTTACTCATCTAGGAGTTCACTTTATAGATAAGTCGAATGGTGGTGTTATTGTTCTGTACGGGTCAGAATATTCATTGGTAACGGAAGTTCAAGCAAGGAAAACTGAGGATCCTAACCTAGTGAAATTGAAGGAAGCAGTCCGAAATTAGAAAGTGGAGGTTTTCTCCCAAGGAGAAGATGGTGTACTCTGATATTAGGGGCGATTGTGTGTTCTGGTGGTTGATGACTTAAGGGAGAGGATTTGAGAGAGACTCATGGCTATCGATACTCTATCCATCCAGGTACCACAAAGATGTACAATGACCTACGGGAAGTCTATTGGTGGAATGGAATGAAGAAGGACATAGCGAAATTTGTGGCTAAGTGTCCGAATTGCCAACTGGTGAAAGTTGAGCACTAGAGACGTAGAGGTATGCTTCAGGAGATCAGCGTTCCTACGTGGAAGTGGGAAGAGATCAATATGGACTTCATTAAAGGGTTGTCTCATACTCGTCGACAATGTGACTCTCTTTGGGTGATTGTAGACAGGTTGACCAAATTAGCTCACTTCTTACTGGTCATAACTATAAATTCAGCTGAAGATTATACTAGACTCTACATTTGGGAGTTGTTTTGGTTTCATGTAGTTCCGTTATCCATTATCTCAGATAGGGATGCTCAATCCACCTCTTAGTTTAGGAAATCATTTCAGAAGGGACTTGGTACTCAGGTGAAGCTTAGCATAGCCTTTCACGTACAGTCGGATGGTCAAGCCAAATGGACCTTTCAGACTCTTGAGGATATGTTGAAAGCGTGTGTGATTGATTTCAAGGGTAGTTGGGATGATCACTTGCCTCTCATCGAGTTTGCCTACAACAATAGTTATCAATCAAGGATTCATATGACTACATTACACTCTTTACGAGCGGAGGTGTAGATCACCTATTAGATGGATAGAGGTAGGTGAGGCTACATTGATAAGGACAAATTTAGTTCATAAGGCCATGGTGAAAGTTTAGCTTATCAGAGAGAGGCTGAAAATAGCTCAGGATCGTCAAAAGTCATATGCGGATGTTAGGAGAAGAGAGCTTGAGTTCGAAGTCGATGATTAAGTATTTCTGAAGGTGTCTCCCATGAAGGGAGTTATGTGGTTTTGCAAGAAAGGAAAGCTCAGTTCCCGATATGTTGGTCCTTATAGAATTTTAAGGCGAGTTCCTAAGGTGGCATATAAGTTAAAGCTACCAGCAGAGTTAGCTTAGATCCATCCAGTTTTCCATGTGTTTCTACTAAAAAATTGCATTAGTGAACTAGCTTTAGTTGTTCCAGTAGAAAGCGTTAGGGTGAAGCATAGCCTCACCTATGAAGAGGTTCTAGTTGAGATCATTAATCATCAGGTTCGGAAGATGAGGAACAAGGAAGTAGCTTCAGTGAATGTTTTGTGGAGAATTCATCTTGTTGAGGGAGCTACGTGGAAAGCCGAAGCAGATATAATGGCTAAATACTTGCATCATTTCCCTTATGGCTTAGTCCTAGCATGAGGTACTAGTTTCCTCCTTAGTACTCTATTAAGTTTCATGTCAAGTTCATGTCTCTCAGTCCCTTTCATGTTTGCCCTTTATGTTGAAAAGATGAGTCATTTATAGAGGTTGTGTGTTCTTTATTGTGAAATCTTTCTATGTGCTTTGTTGAGAATTGTTGTATAATGATAAACCACTTTATGTATTCTATATGCTAGTTGGTTGAGTATGAGTTTATAGAGGTGTCGAGTGTGATGATGAAACATGATTTTAGGTATGTTTTAAGGATTGTTCGAGGACAAACAATGGGTTAAGTATGGGGTGGTGATGTTAGGATATTTTCATGCCCATTTGCCATGTTTTTACCCATGTTTGATAAGGTTTTGAGTTCATAATTCTTAACTTATGCTTAAATTCATGTGTGTGTGTGTGTTTTATGTGCTACCAAATGATTTTGAGTTTATTTGAGCAGGAAACTAAACAAAATGGGCTCAAAATGATGCACAAAATGGAGATTTGAGGATCTAAAAGGTTTGGTGCTATGGCTGGCACCCCGCACCAAGTCCCAAACTTCAGAAAACAAAATCTCAGTCTGGTCCTATGGCTAGCGTGTCCCACCAGCCCTCACATATCAGAGAAATTGACTTTAAAAATTTGGCGAGATGAAGAGGCGGTGTGCCAGACCCTTTCTAGAGCTGAAATTATTGGAAATTAGACTAAGTATGTGGCGAGATAGGAGGGGAGGTGCACCAAAGCTATTCGGTGATGAAAAATGCTGATTTTAAAGTCGAGTCTTGAAGGGCAGAAAGGTAATTTGAAGGCTCATCTATAAATATAAGCCTTAGGTCATTTGTTATGCAGTTTTGGACTTCTTTGAAGTAGTCTTTACTCATTTTTATTCCTTAATTCATTCATGAAAGATTGTAAGGTGTTTGGAACGAAGACAAGGTTCTACAACTAGGGTTTCTCTTCTTTAGTTTGTATTTTTGCGTGATGATTACTAAGTATTTGTTTTTCCGCTTGTATATGAGTGGCTAATCTCATATTCTAGGGTTGTGGACATGGTGTATGGTTGATTGTTTGAATGACTAATTAAGCTTAGTTTTTATTCTTCTTTTATGGTTGTTTTTATTTATTTGTGTTAGTTTATTATTTATGATATTGATCACCTTGTAAGTAATCTGTTGGCTTTCAGTTGAACTTAGGAATGGGAATCAAAAGGTTTAATTTTCCAAACCAATCTTCATTTTACTTGTTTTGTAGATTAGTGGAATTAAAGTGACAACCTTATAATGATTAAATTTACATGTCCCTGTGGTTAAGATATCTGGACTTAACAATCCTATATTACTTAATGACCACGTGCGCTTCCGTGTGCTTGGGAAATATCAAGTTTTTGGTGGCGTTGCCGGGTACTTGAATATATTTAATTGTTTGTAGGTTAGAATTTTATTCTACTATTATATATATACTGTATAGATTACTATTTTTCCTTTTTTTTTAGTATTTTACCACTTTTATTAACAAGAAATCTTGGTATTTAAATGGGTCGAATGATGGGTATTCATATCTAGGTGATTCTTGTCTGAATTGTGGAAGACCCCACTTGTGACAACACTGTCATACTTGTGATGTATGTAGTGGTCTGGATGGCTATTGGAATGGTTGCCAAAATTTTTATTCCCTTTACCCAAGCCCCTATGACGATCCTTCTATTGTTTTTGATGCTTATAGAAATAATGAAGAGGAGGAATATCATGTCCAAATAAGCGATACGAAAAAAATGATCCTGGAGTATATGGAAGTAATGAGGGAGTAGCTTACTGAAAAGGGGGGAGCCTTAAAAAGGATGAGTGCCAAGATCACAGAGATGATGACTGAGATTACAACTTGTAACGATTTTCAAGTCACGGTCTTAGCTAATACTCAAGGGGAACCTCAAGGGGAAGAAAAGAAGGTCAGATAAGAGATAGGCCAATTTGGCTCAAGTATCCATGACCTGCATGTTCTTTTGAATTAAAAAGTTGAGGCATCTGAGGCCCAACTACAAAGTGTTGTGGATAGTAGCCAATGCATGGAACAAGAAGAAGAATCCCAACCATTAGACGATTCTTTGGTAGTGGATGTCGATGTTGAGGAGGTGGATAAATGTGAGGATGTCAAGAATAATGACGAAATGTGTCGCATAATATTGGAGTTAAGGCATATTAGTGCTTATTCTAAACATTTTTCGATATTGTGTTTGGTTGGCAACCTAGAAATATAGCCTTCTAAGCCTATGGAGAAATGTGTAGATGATGAACCATGACCCTGTATTCTGAAATTTATTATGCCAAAGAGTCATAACGACATCCCTCACTTAAGGACCAAGAAGGGAAGCAGGCAATATTTATTACTTGGTCCCTTCATGTTTAGTCCACAACCCCTTGAGCATAACAGAAAATTGAAAAGGAAATTAAGGGTGAAGTTCATAAGCTCAAAGTGGAAGGCAAAGTGGTGAAACATGATAGTTGTGCCGCGATGTTAAATTAGGTGCTTGTTTGGAGGCAACCCAACTTGTAATAATGTATTTTTTTAATTATTTTAATATAGTATCACTTTTGTGTTTTTTGTTTTGTGTGTAGAGAAATGGAAGTCTGAGTATCCAGAATCAAAGCTAAGGAGCAGGGTCTGAGCTTAAGTGTGGGGTCATGTGACCCGTTAATCCAAGAAACCTGCTGCTAGCTAGGCCTTAGAGGGCCTTAGGGAGTATTTTCTCACTCTAATCTGATCTTTAATTTTAGTTGCTCGGAGGACAGAGCAAAGATTTAAGTGTGGGGTGAGGGTAGTCTTCCGGAATTTTGTGGTCAAGGGTGAGTATGTCATCACGTTTGTTTGAAAAATTTTACAAATTGGCGTATCTCACCCACCCTTCAGTTTTTGTTATGGCCTCGGTTCTTTTACTAGTTGGAGCCATTTGAACCGGGTAATTTTTATTTTGTTTTGTTTTGTTTGAGTCATTATAGTCATAAAGTAATGACGTTTCCGTATGATAGAGGGATAACGACTGTCTCAAGGGAAGATTCATCACATTTTTTTAGGATTGAGTCATAAGTCATCCACTTTTATGCTTGTTTATATTCTACTTAGCCACTATGCTAGTGTAAATAGAGTGGTCATCTTGATTGCATGAGTTAGAATCCTTGATAGATGCACATATCTCTTAATTTTACTAAACATATCCTTAGGGATTAATTATGAATTAACTTGTCATTTAATATGATTGTGTGAATGTGTAGCTGTAGAAATTGATTAAATTCTTGTTGCCATGAGAGGTGAGCTGAATTGTTTTGTATGTATATATTGTAGAATCTAGAACTTGCCTTAGTGTATGTAGGATAACTAGTTGGTAGGGAGTTGAGAGATGATCAAGGCACTTCTTTGAAGAAGCCAATTTTTTCCCCTATAGTTGTTTTACCTTCCTAATAATTCTCCTAGATACCACCTTTCATCCTAAAAGCCTTATTCTTTCTTAGACTCAACAATAGCTTAATCCCTTTTGTTGTGAGACCTCAGACTTATTAATCCAAATTAGTCTTAGGCACTTTAATACTTGAAAGTTATGGTCCACCGAAGTATAATGTTTAAGGGAAAAATAAAAAGTTGGGGTAAGGAAAGAAAAGTGAGAAGAAGGGGTGCCCATAAAAATTGTGTTATCTACTAGCTGCTATGGGATTGAAAAAGAGAGCTTTAATTGCAAAATTCTTAGTTATTCTATGGTTAGAAAACTAGCAGCCAAGTAATGAAAAATTGGGGCATGAAAAGAAAAGACAAGGTTAAGTAGAGTAAAGGTGAACAAGCAAGGAAAGAGGTGGTGGAAAAATAAAGTGAACTTAAAAGTGCTTAGGGTGGTAGTCATTATAAAATGAAATATCAATCCTACCAGTCCCTTAGCCAATAATACAACCAAGAAATGTCCATGTGATCTTAATCTCTTGAAGCAATTAAGTAGTCTTAATGTATATGAAGGGCAAGCCTATGGTATGTTTCATATGTGCATTACATCATTTGTGAGTGTGAGCGTGCCTTACTTATTGTGTTCCATGTCTTACACTGATGAATTCGAGAGAGGAACATCAATAAAAATGAGGGGCACAAGAGGTCTAATTTGGTGTACTACTTGTTGCATATGTCACACTTAATCATGTTGGCCCTTTGTGTTGAAAAGATGAGTCATTTATAGAAGTTGTGTGTTCTAGATTGTGAAATCTTTCTATGTGCTTTGTTAAGAATTGGTGTATGATGATAAACCACTTTATGTATGCTTTATGCTAGTTGGTTAAGTATGAGTTCATAGCGGTGTCGAGTGTGATGGTGAAACATGATTTTAGGTATGTTTTAAGGATTGTTCAAAGACGAACAATGGGTTTAGTGTGAGGTGGTGATGTAGGTCATATTTTCATGCCCATTTTCCATTTTTTTTACCCATATTTGATGATGTTTTGAGTTCATAATCCTTAATTTATGCTTAAATTAATATGTGTGTGTGTTTTATACACTAACAAATGATTTGAGTTGATTGAGTAGGAAACTGAGAAAAATGAGCTCAAAATTATACAAGAAATGAATATTTGAGGATCTAATGGGTTTGGTGTTATGGTTGGCACCCCGCACCGAATCCCAAACTTCAGAAAACAAAATCTCAGTCTGGTGCTCATGCCAACCCTAAAACTTAGATATTTTCACTTTAAAAATTTGTCAAGATAAAGGGGGCGGCGCGCTAGACCCTATCTAGAGCTGAAATTACTATAAATTTGACTAAGTTTGTGGCGAGATAGGAGGGGCGGGGCGACAGACTCATTCCATGATGAAAAATGCTGATTCTAAAGACAAGTTTTGAAGGGAAGAAAGGTCATTTGAAGGCTCATCTATAGATATAAGCTTTAGGTATTTTGTTACACTATTTTGGACTTCTTTGAAGTAGTCTTTACTCATTTGTATTCTGTAGTTCATTAATGAAAGCTTGTAAGGCTTTTGGAAGGAAGACAAGGTTCAACAACTAGATTTTCTCTTCTTTACTTCATATTTCCGCATGATGATGACTAAGTATTTATTTTTTCGCTTGTCTATGAGTGGCTAAACTCATATTCTAGGGTTGTGGCCATGGTGAATGGTTGATTATTTGAAAGACTAAATAAACTTGGTTTTTATTCTTCTTTTATAGTTGTTTGTATTTATTTGTGTTAATTTATTATTTACGAGATTGATCACCTTGTAAGTAATTGTTCTCTTTCGGTAGAACTTGGGAAAGGAAATCAAAAGGGCTAAAAATAAATACATAACGGGAATTCAAAGACTCTTGAGCCCATTGATGATAGGATAGATGTTGTTGTTGAGGATAGGGATATACTCTTCAACCCCGTTTAGTTGAAATATAAGTAGGCATAATCGTCATTACATTATTCTCTTGCGACCATAGGGATATAGGCATTATGGTTCATGAAATTGTTCTTGGATGCTAGGGATAGTGGCAAGAAATGAGATAGTAACTTTCAACTAACTACCATAGGAAGAATAATGCTATTTTAATTACGTTCGGAAAACTCAACCTAAAATCAACCAAGTGCCATTGCCCTAGTCTGTCATCATTATTGAAATACAATCTAGTTTGCATTCATTTTAGTTAATTTTTACATTTGAAGTTTTAGTAGTTTAATTTTCCAAACCAATCTTCATTTTACTTGTTTCATAGATTAGTGGAGTTAAAGTTACAAACTTATAATGATTAAATTGACTAGTCCTTGTGGGTACGATATCTGGACATCACAATCCTATATTACTTGAGTACCACGTGCGTTTGTGTGCACTTGGGTGACATCAATAGTCTTCTTATTCTTCTTCTTATATTTTGTAAGGTAAGAATTCTCCATTAAAGTATACAATTGAAGCTCAAATTTACTATTCATTTATAAATGTGTATGAATCTCTTATTGATTTAAGTCTCTTATTTACATTCATGAGTAGCTAATTTGATTGCTATAGGTGTGTACTTGATGTGGGTTTAGATTTGATTAAATGTTATTAAACCTAGTCTTAGAGTCACT
This sequence comes from Datura stramonium, assembly GCA_018107945.1. Taxonomy (NCBI): domain Eukaryota; kingdom Viridiplantae; phylum Streptophyta; class Magnoliopsida; order Solanales; family Solanaceae; genus Datura; species Datura stramonium. The sequence continues at coordinate 52,622 of JACEIK010008210.1, forward strand.
TATTATGCATGACTCTAATTGGTTTCTATAAGTTTTAATTCAAATATTTATGGTTGCAACCATAGATTATATTTACTTATCTTATTTTTGCTTGAAAAAGGGAAGTAGGATATGGGTGAGAAAGCATTAGTGGGGTTTTGAATTTTGAAAATGTGAGGTTGGTCTAGAAAGAGCCAAAACCTATTTTCATAACTTAATTTAAGGATTAAGGCTAGAAATAGCTTAATTCTTCCCCAAGTCAATATGGGTAATATGTTAATTGAGCTTCAAGTTTGAAAGAACCCAAGTAGAATATGCCCAAGGTATTAAAAGACATCGGGTATAGACTTGTCCATGGCTATTCATGTTAGTAGTTGATTCTTGAGACTTGTTGATTAACCCAAATCCTATCGATGCCTCATCAATACCACATCTCTAGTTCTTGCTCTCATTGTTACTTCAACTTGCATTAAAAAGTTTTGATATTGAGTAGAATCATATAGTGTTCTCATTTTCCCCCCAACATTTATTATATGTATTGTGATATAATGATGCTAACTAGTTTAGGTTGACATACGAATTTAGTAGTGATCTAACTCTATTCCCTGTGGATTCGACCTCGACTCATAAAGTTGGGTTAAATTATATTGCGAATGACCATGTACACTCTCTCCTAGCGAGAAGTCGATTTAGACGTTATTAGTGTCATGTGTTAGCTTGGAGTCATTCATGGCTTTAGGTCCCATGTCGTAGTCTGGTGTCCATGCTCGGGTCGTGATAGTATGGCTATCATTTCATCTTTCATATTTGGAACTACAGTGATTCCTTCTTTTTTAGGTACATATATACCGAGCTCACCCAAGTACTATCGACTATTGGGGACACCACTTCTGCATCCAACCACTTGATGACCTCCTTTTTGACCACCTTTTGTATAGGTGGATTCAACCCTCTTTGATGCTTGATGGATGGGGCGCAATTTTCATACTCCAAAACTTAGAGGGGCATGTCTGGCACACTGTGCCGCACCTGATTGAGCACACCCTGCCATAAAACTAACAACAACAGGCCAGAACTAACGAGGTTCGACATTAGAACTATAACGAAATCAGAGAAAATGACAACAAACACATAAATTGATTTTCAAACCAACAAAAAGATAATTATAGGCCGTCAAGGCCACCTAATAGGAAAAACTTATACAATCAAGCCCACCTGGCCTACAAAAAAAATACTACAACCCGTAGCGGCCATCTACGAGCCTCTATGATTACATCAAAAGTCAACTATTTGAGATAGGGTCCCGAACTACCCATAATACAAACATCTAGCAAATCCAAAAGAATTGGAGCTTTACCAACTCAGCTGGACTACACTCAGCGACCAAAAAATCAATCTACCTGTTGACCAACACCTGCAGATATGAATGTAGCACCCCTAACTAAGGTATCATTATAAAAATATACCGAGTATGTAAGGCAGAAGCAACCACAAGATTCGAATACCAGATCAATAGGAAATCCATAGGATATAAATAGAAAGGAAGTCACGAATCAAGTAAAACAAATAGAATCTACCTAGCCTCCGTAAGCTTACCAAGTCCATGTAATATGATAAGTGAATAACAAATAATTAGTCGACACCTAGCCAATAAAACTCACTTGCCACCGCACGTACCATATGGGATCCCTCCAAACATCTTACCTAGGTAAAATTTAGGCCCCTAAACTACCTCAGCTATCATCAAATCAGAAGTAGCATCCACATTTTATAAGACAAATTTAATCTAAGGCAACCATACAATATATAAATCAAATCAGAAGCATGGCCTTGTCGGAAACTCTCACAGCCTCACAGGCATCGACCAAACATAAGCACACACATCAACAACAATATCAATCAAGTGCTACCGGAACAACTCTCAACTACCGTGGTCGGTGAAACTCAATCCAACTGGGAGAAATACCACGATCTTAGGGAGGCTCAGACATGCCGGACCAACTCTTAAATCATGTCTTGCCTCAGTACTATGGAGGAACTATCAACTCCACAGACCATATCAACCCTTAAGCTTAACCTTGAGCTGGAACAACTCTCATGCATCAGGTATCCACAATCCACAACGCCTCAAAAATAACACACATAAAATCAACGACAATAATAATACATGCTCAAACAGCCCACAACCAACTCTTGAACCTCACCAATTGATTATCATAACGCAATACTATTCTGTCACGTCTAGCCATCCACCAATGAGAAACTAACCAAGCTAAGGATCACTAGCCTGAAAAGTCTATCCCCAAGCTTTACAAGAAGCCCACAAGCCACTCTACTCACCACTTACCATAAGGGACATGGCCAAGCCAACCCAAGCGTCACCACAGTCGTCAATGTGCCATCGACACGACCGCCGACTAAAATATAATGATAGATTGTCGCAACCATTAAACATAACCACTATAGGCCTTCATTCACTTGTCAACATCATCACCTAATCATATTCACACAAGCAGCTACAAGAAACACAAGCCTAACGCACGACCTCTCGACACGAGCCTAACAATTTCCATGACTATGACCCTATGCACTCAAGACCAAGCCTACAACAAAACCATAACCTAATTCACACAGTTATCATCATATAAATATAAACACAAGAGTAAAATAATAATATAATACAAAGCTTCACAAAATAGCAGACACGCACGTCGACCCCTGCGACAACGACTACGAAATTCATGCTAACAAAGGGAGGGACAAGCCTAACATGCCTTAGCTTCAAGCCTAGATGAGAAAGAGCTTTCAACACCACAAAACTACTACCTAAAGGCATTCCAATATGCTGTAAAGAACACAATAAACAAACTCAACAGAGATGAAAACACAAATGAGGCATAGCCGACAAGATTCATACGAATTCGATAGTAGAAACTCTGAAACAACAACTAACAAACGTTAAAAATCCTATAACCAACCCAAATAACTAAATAAACTATAAAAGAAAAATTACCCAAGAGAAGCTTCACAAACTAGTCACCACAATACTCGAGAAAGGCAACAAAATGTAAGCTTCATAAAGCTTTCGACTTCCCGACATCAAGAACCGTGTTGAACCATGGCTTCGTGCCTTAAGAAAAATTATAACACTTAAAGGAGATTTTGATAGAGGTTTCTTAGGAAGAGAGTTGCTGGAAAATGGATTTGGATGACCAACAACTGACTAGAGGGACTTAAATAGTCCTCCACCGCCTTGGCCATTTTTGAGGTGCCTGCTTCTGCAGTTTCACGAAAATGCACAAGACATTTTTGACATGCCTGAATGTAAAGAAAACCTCCTTTGCCATTTCTGATGTGCCTTCTTAGCATATTCAGTACCCTTAGTCCTGCATCAAAAGTACAAATTTATTTCTCAAGTTATACTGGGTGTTATAGCAATTCTCTTGAAGGTTAATCTTGTGAATGCAAATGCCCGAAGGTATGCCAATTATATCGGCATTAGTCCATCTAATTGCTCGAATTTGTTTACTTAAGACTGCAAGTAATGCTTCTACTTGTCTCTCTTTTAATTTAGCAGAAATAAACACCGACAAGGTCTTATTTACACCAAAATATGCATACCTCAAGTGAGCAGGTGAAGGTTTATGTTCCAGCATTGGAGGTTCAATGACTAATGGCTGCAATAGAGGAGTTTTCAGATTTTTAAGATCAGGATAGAGCTTCATTGGTTTGTAAGAATAGGACCCCTAATCCTAAACCCCTCAATACCCTTGATATCGTGAATTAACAAGACGACTTCTAATGACTCCTTGAAGAGCATTGCCTCATAATCTTGTTTCATATTCTCTGCATCAACACTCTCCACCCTAGTATGAAGAGTTTTGCCACTCCTAGTTATGTTATCCCCACAACACCCAACACATTTAGGATTTTGTGTGACTATTTAAACAAGTGATCCCTTCACATACATATTTACTCCCAACTCAATTTTAGATGCCAATTGATTATTTCTTTCTTAAAGATGCCTAATAGAGATTGCATGATATTCCATAATTTAAGTGAGGGTTAATACATCATACGTCAACTCCTGGACTCCAAGAGCTTTGACTTTCTTCTTCATGACTGCGATGGGAACCCATATCATGATTTTCTACAACACCCTTCTTTTCATCATTGAGGACATAAACCTCATCTTTAATTTGCTCCATTCTATCAACTGTCCCAATGGAATTCACACTCTATACTTTTATTTCCATCACTTGCCTGGTAAGCATTTCAAGAAGTTCCATTATGGCTGCCATTTTTCTATCTCATACTTCACTTTTCCTTTTCCCATTTTCCAATGATATTTGTGGAGGTGGAACCCATTGCCTCTTCGGTACCCTCAAACCTATGCATCACTTCTTCTAGCCACTTTGTCAAGCAATACTCTGGAAAACTCAAAAGTTTGGTCCATTAGAGTACCCTAGCTAGGTAGTTGATGATAGTTTTGTATTTAGAGTCCAATGAGTGATAGATGTATCGAAGGAGTAAGTCATTAGGAAGACTATGTGTTAGTCATTGTGCATCTTTCCTCTTAAATCTTGTCCATGCCTCATTGAGAGGTTCCACATATGCTTGCTCAAAACTAGTGATCTCATATCACAATTGTAATATCCCCCAAAGGGAAAAAATCTATTAAAAAAAGCATCAATGTCACGACCCGAGCTGGAACCCCGGATCGAGATGTGAGACCTAGAACCATAAATGGCTCTAAGTTTACCCATGGCATGAACATAACAACTAAAGAGCATTCATCAAAGAAGAAACTGATAACTGAAACATGAATAAGTGGAAGTCTAAATAAAATAACATATAGCGATGATCATAAACAGAGTCAACACTTGACATGGCTAAAAATCTACATAATGTCTGATAAACCTCTAACTTTCTGATGAGCTGATGGGATAGCATCCCCAACTAGCTTGTTAATGTCTAAAACTGAAATAGCATAATACAATACTAAACTAAATGTCCTTGGAAGATGAGGACTCCCTAATAATGGAAATTGAGCTAAATTGTGGGGAGCTGGGCTAATGGCGGAACTGAGACTGATCGTTCGGACCTGTATCATGAAATGATAGCATAAAGTATGTGGCCAATACTTGGAATGTACTGAGTATGTAAGGCAAGTAAAAAATGTTGAGTAACTATAAACTAAAATCATGCATATAAATATAAATAAGTATATCATGAGAGTAAGGATTGAAAGCCGAAATTTAAATCTAAAACATGTATAATCATAACTTGAGTATCAAATCTAAACAGAATGACTCAAAGCAAAAAATAGAAATCATATTACTTGTCATAGCTAAAATCTTAAGTAAAAACTGATTTACTGATCATTGGGTCAAACCTACTGTAAAACATAATATCATAGGTCATGAACATGAATAACTGAAATCATGAGGAAAAATGGGAGACTCATCATAACTGACACCATCATGATAGAGCTTATGTGATGCCCCAACTATCACACTCAAGTGGGAAGAGTCTTCTAAAACCTTACTAGGGCTAAGAAAGATACAATGATATTGATATCAAGCTGAAGGCCCCTTGCGGGTGGGGAAAACTCTCATGGGAGGTCTCAAAATATATAAACCTACATTGGCACGTAGTTCTAAGACCGAGGAACCTAGAAACCCCAAGCCTCTCAGTGATAGACACTACTCCCAAAAACATGCATAGTGCTCCCATCATTTTTCAACGAAGCTGAAATCATAATTACATGCACAGTCTGAAATTTGAACATGGGGAGTGCTGGATCCAAACATACCATAAGCTAAATTAGGAGTATTTACTCCAAACCATATGGTAAGATGATCTTATAAAACTGACCTAAATCATGAAAACATACTTAACTTGTGTGGGCATGCCCAAATCATAAAAAAAATCACCCATTCTTGAAATAGACTTCATAAGTCAAAATCATATATTCATATATGGGTAATATATAAACATTCATTCATGCTAGATATCGCATCATACATGAAATCATGAATCATAAACATGACTGTTCATAAAACTTTCATAAGAGGGCATAATTTCTAATAACTTTAAATCATGAATTTATAATCAATTTGTTTATAAAATCTTCCCGTAAATATTAAAACATGATTTGGAACATGAGGGAAAATGACCCATAGAAATATCATAGAGGATTTCACGAAATTGGGTTAAATACCCATAGGATTATATACTTAAATTGGAACTTGAATGCATGAACTTGAGGAGAAATATGGGAATGAAAGTGAAATGAAACTCTCATTCATATCCCTACATACCTGGGTAAACTAATTCTCAACTTATCCTTGAAAGCCCAAGAGAATTGGGGAAGAATTGAGAGAATTCTAGATTTGATCTTCCAAGAGAATTCAAAGCATTACATGCATGGGAAATCCTAATAACTTGATAAAGGCTAAACCCTCTAAACACACTCCTTTAAAGGCTTAAAATGACGTAATTTAGAACTTAGGAGATTAGGAATTATTAAAATGCCCTTAATGATTCATCTGTAAAAGTGATTTTACCAGTCCCAATAAGGGACTGGACGGCTCATCACCCCAGTGTATGACTCCTCTTTCCCTATTGTCATCACCACTAGAAGTTCCATCCTCCTTTCTCAACCACCCTGACAATGACCCCCTTGATGAGTCGTAAAGCGACACAATGACTCATTTCTTCACCTGTTAAGTCTCCTAGATTGCAACTTACTCAGCATACAACAGGACTACTAATGGATCATTAGGTCATACAAAAAGTCGTCACACCATCTGTAGTGACCCCTTGACAATGACTATTCGCTAGACTAGCACCCCTTAACGGGTCACTCAGCGATCCATCAAATGACCTGACGAGTGGTTTTGTGACCTGGTGCAGTGTTTGTTGATTCTTCTGATTCAACCTTCTAGTCTAATATTAGGGACTTTAGAGGTATTAAAATCAAGCAACTCATTCCAAAAGGATATTTCCCCTTTAAGAAGTTCTTCAAACCATATTACAGCTTTTCCCATCAAGGAAAAAGGGAATAGCCTCAACCATATAGATTCTTGACCAACATTGCCCATAGTCAGGGATTGGAAAACATCCACAAATTTCTTTATATGAGATTAGCATCCTCTCTCATGAGGCCCCCAAATAAGCCCTTTATCTGTAAGAGATAAAGCATAGTTCTACTGATATGGATGACAATTTTTTCCTCCATTTGAGGTAGGAAAATAGCACATCCCTCATCCCCATGGTCTGTGCTGTCACCAATTCACATCCCACTACCAACAAAACAACAAAATAACATAAAAGAGAATAAGACGCAACATAAATATGAATCAACAAACAACAAATGGAAATCAAAATCTAATTCTCAGCAACAACTCCATTTGTTGATGAGGTCTAAAATAACTCTCCCATTAGGGAGGTGGCAAAGGCATTTGCAAAAAAGTATCAAACAAAGAGTCGGGGTCGTATCCCATAAGGATTGGTGGTTAGACTCACCAAGTGTTGTAAATTAGTTCATACAAGCATGCGTGATGTCTGTTCGTCGGTCTGATGACTACACGCAAGTGCACGTGGTCGAACAAGTGGTAAAAAGGATCAAGTAAGCCAAGTAACGATCCCACAGGGACTGGACTACAGTATCAATTTAATCAAGTGTTACTAAACTTTAACTCTAAAAATGCAGACAACAGTGTGAAGAAGAGTCTTGATATTTTGTTTCCTAATTTATACTAAGTCTAAAATAAATATACAATTTGAGT
>JACEIK010008211.1:0-41100 GCA_018107945.1 Datura stramonium
GATAATTTATTTCTCTACATGTTCCTTTTAGCCTCAGCATGCTCACATTCATAGTTCAGACTCAAACTGTATATTCATTTTAGACTTAGTACAAATTTAGGAAACAAAATATAAAAAACTTTTCTTTACATTATTGTCTGCATTTTTATAGTTACAGTTAATTAACACTTGAGTAGATTTGCCCCGTAGTCCAGTCCCTGTGGGATCGATACTTGGCTAACTTGAGCCATTTACTACTTGTTCGACCACGTGCACTTGTGTGTAGTCATCCAGACAACCGAACAAGTCACAGATGACTAGATAGCATGGTGGCCTTGTCAGCCCGCATAGGTTCCCCTTTATAAGTATGTCTTTGGTTAGCTGAAATTATACAGGTGGCTATAGGCCCAGTCGGCCGGAGGCTGTATTTACAGCTGTTATATAGCCTGTTGTTTCCAGAAATCTGAGATAGAGCTAGCCAGGCACCAACTGCTTAGGCTCACCAGTTAGCAGTCCAGGTCCTACTAGGGCACCAGGTGCCGGTCATACCCCCCAAGGCGGGGCATGACAATTCTGTTATGTTTTCTCCTGCTTACTTAGTACATTCTAAGTACTGGCGCATAATTTTATTCTGTATCATTTCATGATACAGCCGCAGGTTCTCAGAACCAACGCCATTAGCAAATTTAGTTCAAATCTCTCTCCCAGCAGCAGAAGTGTGAGTACTCATCTTTCAATGACTCTATTTAATTTATTTCAGTTACCTTTATTATTATTTTAATTAGACTTAGAGTTAGCTGGAGGCCTGTCCCAACAACTCCTCAGTTAGATGGCTTTCAAACACAAACGTGGTTTCCGTTTATTAGTATTGCTCAGATGTTTTAAAATATGTGATTCGGAATTTCTTTCATAAATGTCTTACGTTATTATTTTAAAGCTTCCACTATTATATTTACTCAGAATTCTAGTGTATGAAAGACCAAGGCTTGACATGGGATTACTTTTGACTCTAAGTACCGTGTTCCGTCCAAGGTGTAGACTTGGGGAGTGACACATAGCTGAACTACCCTTCCACTCTAGGACTGGCTCACCCGAAAATTGGAACTTTACCACATGGGTTCCACAATTTACTAAGGCATAACATGCATGTAACCAATCCATGCCAAAGATAACATTAAAATATGGCATTGCTAGCTCTACTAGATCTGCTCATTTGACTTTCTGAAGGATTGGGATAGGGCAATTTCTATACACCCCTCGAGCTACAACTGAATCACCAACTGGGGTAGAGACTGAGAAGGGTTCTAATAAGATTTCGGGACTGACTTCGAAACTACTAGTGACATAGGGCATCACAAAAGATCAAGGAGCCCCTGGATCTAACAATGCGTATACATCAAAGTGGAATACTCACAACCTACCGGTGACCACATCTAGTGAAGTCTCTTGCTCCTGTTGGGATGTTAGGGCATAAACCTGTTCTCGCGCTAGCCACCACCTGCATTGGTGGACACACCCTACTGCGCTGGGGCTGTTGCTGAACTGGTAGCCTGAGCATAGCCTGTGCTACCTCCCTGTCTAGCTAAGGGACACTCCCGACACTTGTGTCCAGATATACCACACCCAATATAGATATCTAATCCAATCAAGCACTATCATGTATGATTCTTACCACACTTCCTGCAGGCCGGAAAGGTATACTCTGTTTGCATACTCTTCTAGCCCTTCGAACCTGAGGCCCTGCTACTCTAATCACCTCGCGGTCTAGATAGTGCACTGGCCTATGATGGAGCTGGAGCTAATGACCTATGATGAGACTACTGGTGATGTCCGCCCCTAGATCCCAGCTGAGAGAACCAATAACTATCTGTCCTGGCCCTCTTTGCCTCTCTCTTTCTCAAATGCACTTCCTCCATCTGCTGGGCGTACAAAACCAATCGACAATAATCTATGTCTTGATGAAGCATGGTGGTCCTACAATCCTTGACCAGGTAGTCTGCTACTCCGTGCACAAACCTGCTCACTCAATCTCTTTGATCAGCCACAAGCTCTGGTGCATACTTGGACAAACGAGTGAACTCCAAAGCATACAGCTGCACTGTCATGTTATCCTGCCTTAGGTTCACAAACACAGCTACTTTAATCTTTCTCATCTCATGAGGGAAGAAGCGATCAATAAATGTAGTACCGAATTCATCCCAACGATCTGGGTGGTTGTCAGAACCTCATGAATAAACTCGTGTGGAACCTCATCCACCTTTGATCCGAGAAACTCCGGAGAATTCATCCTAAGAAAATCTCTAACTCTAGCCACCCCCGCATTCCCATTCTGAGGGACATGCGCTACCGCCTGTTGGTTGACTTGGGCAGTCAAAGCCTGCGCTAGCATCTATATGGCTGCCCTGAACTCTACGTAGGCAACCTACTCGGGTACATGCTCCTCACGAGCTAGTGGGGCCTACTGGTGCCCATCTCAGTTTCCATTTTCATGGACATTTCCATTTCCATTTCTTCATCCAATTAACTCGGTGAGGAGGCATGATTCTGCAAATTCATGTAGCACGATTTAGAAGGATAGAGAGACATTTCAACACATGACAAAGATCATGAAAGAAGGGAACATTTCCTAAACATCTCGTAGCCTCTTTGTCATAAGTGTTGCATACTTCACACCCACGAAAAAGGCTCTACGTAGCGCGGCTTTCAGACAACGTAGGACACTTCAAAACCAAATTCTCTTATACCGAGTTTGTCACGATCCAAAAATAGGCCCAGATCGAGACACAGGACAAAAAACGCTATAAGGCTCCAAGTCGACCCATGGCATGAACATGATATCTAAAACTCAACATAAAATAAGCAAAAGTCTAACATACATAATAGCGGAAGTCTATATACATATCAAGCTAATATTGAATCAAAATGACAAGTTGATTTCTACATAATGTATGAATAGTCTCTAGCATAACTAACAAGCCGATGGTAGAGCATCCCCAACTAGCTCGACAAAGTATGTAACTGAAAGAACATAACTACAAATAATTGAATTTCCTCGAAGGATTAGGACTCACCAACACTGGCTGAGGGATGCGAACTCTGAAATCGACTAATGGTGGGGTTGAACCTGAATGTCAGAGCCTGTATCATGAAACGATACATCATAGAGTATGCAGTCAGTACTTGAATTGTACAAGTATTCAAGGTGAGTAAAACGGACAGTTAAAATATATAAGAGTTCACAAGAGTAGGACAACATGATGATAAAGTAAATATCATAATATAAACATAAGGCTCAAGGTTTTCAAACCATTCGTAAACCATTCATAATCATAATCATAATAGGAAACTTTATAAAACATAACTTGAACCAAAGTAACATAACATAACAATGCATAAACCGTGAGGAACAAAGGGAGGACTCATCATAACTGATACCATCATGATAGAGCTTACATGATGCCCCAACTATCTCGATCAAGTGGGCAGAGCCATCCCAGGATTTTCAGGCAAGGGACGTGCATTATGTGATATCACAGGAATCCAATAACATTAACATTTGTATACATAAATCTACGGTGGCATGTAGTTCTGAGACAACGGGGTTTACCTGAATCCCGGGTCTATTCGATGCTAGACACTACTCTCAAAAATATGCACATGAGGCTCATACCATAATGATAAATCATTCATGAAGTTCATGTCCACTTACAACATAACATACTTGTTCTTACTTGAAATACATGATTTGCCATGAATAAGGGCCCATGAGTTGGCCAAGAGTCATAAATTCATAAATCATGAAATCCATGCGTACTTGTAAAACATGTATATACTTGGAATTCATAAATCCATGTAAAATTCTTCAAAAGAATTCATACATAAATCATAAATCATAATTTAGCCTTGATAAGATCAAAATCATAACAGAATCATAACTTGACTTTTCATGAAGCATGCATAATTGGGCATGATTTAATTAAATTTGAAACTATAGATTTATAATCAAAATAGTTATAAAATCTTCACATAGATCATAAAACATGATTTGATACGAAGGGAATTGACCCATAGATCGATCATAGAGGATTTCACAAGAATATGGATAAACCCCATAAAATCATGAAAATCTTGAATTGAGATTAATGGAATGGAGAGGAATTTTGAGCATGAGAGTGAAAGGAACTCTCATTCATAGCCTCATATACTTTGGTAATTTATCTTACACTCTTCCTTGAATGCTCAAAGGAAATTGAAGGAGAAATGATGGATTTTAGCCTTGATCACCCCTAGGAACCTTCTAGTCTTGCATGCATGGAGAGGAGTGATTTAGAATGAGCTAAACCCTCCTAAAAAATCCTAACTGAGCTAAAAATGACGTAGTTTATGCCTTAGGAACTCAAAAATTATGGGAAAGCCCTTAATAAATTTGCTGGAAAAATTCCCACTGCCAGTCCTAATGAGGGTCTTGATAACCTGTCACCAACACCACGACTCGTGGTCTTCATTCATGGCTAACACAGGAAACTTATCTTCTGAGGGACACCACGACTTTTGGTGTACCCAATTACTTGTGATGACCAAGTCGTGACCATCTCTACTGAAATTTTCACTTCAAGTCAACCTCTGACCACGAGTGACCTAACGACTCGTGGTCCTGACCATGACTCGTGGCCTCACCCATGGTCAACCCCAAATCCAAAAATCCAACCAAGTCTATCCTTCACTCCATGAGTTACCTAACGACTCATAGTGCACCTCACGGGTCAGTTGATGACTCATCCTGTTAACTGGTGCAGAAAATCCTATTTTCTCCATTTCAACCCTCGGATCTATTCTTAGGGATTTTTGAGGTATTACAAGAATGATCCGTGATAATTTGGTATGGCTCGTGGTTTCAAGTCATTAATGCTACCCTGAGTGCCCATTTTTAGTAGCGAACCAACGGGCACATAGAACAAATTTTACTTAGTTGACACGAGTTATGGGAGCACCCATTCGAACCACTTCCTACATGCCTAAAATCAATGGAAAGAACCTAAGAATGCACAATACTTTTTGTTGTGAGGACAAACGACCCGTCCTATGTGCCCGTAGGTTCCACAAGTAAGTTTTCTATAATTCTACTAGCGAGAAGAAGGTATGGGTCGTTGTTACCTTAGACAACCTATTGGACGAGTCGTGGCCAAAATAAAAGTTCCTAATTTACACTAGCCCGACCCAACTCACCCAGACCCATCCTATCTAAAACTCCACACCCCCGACACCACACACCTAAGCATTCAAAAATCAAAATAAAATTTTCACCTTCACTCCCTCCTATTTTAGTAACTTGACTAACACCATTGCCCCTACAATAGTGGGGTTTTTTCGCATTTCTCCACCATTGACCAAGAATTTCATCTTTCCTTGCTAAAGTGAGTATATTTGGTGTTCCCTTGTTTATTTCTCTCACTATTGTACCCTTCCTGATTTTATTGCATGGTGCTTGTTTCATGAAACTACATACTGGGGAATTATGAAGTGGGATTGATCGTATTGTTCATTAAGTATACCCTAAAAATTGAATTTATCACCTGGGATAGAGTTCGGCCAGATTTTAAAACTGAATCAAAACCTAATAAATCGCCTAACTAACCTGTGTAGTATAAAAGTGTGATGGGAGTGCATGATGCTTGGGTAATTGGTAATGTTGTGACACGAAACACATATGGGTGAGGCAGGCTGCACGACAAAATCAATGACCCATTGTACCCTACAACGGCTCATTGATTTGATCGTTGGGGCTGCTCAGGGATTCTAAACACTAGTCGCACAATGACTAATTCAACGATCCGTTGGTTCACCTACCGGACCGTTGAAACTAGTTGTTGTGCGAAGTTCCGCACCCTAAGCCCTGTACTCCCTTAGCTTGGACCATTCAGACGGACCATTGTATTTGCTCATGGGAAGAAACATATTTGACACTTTGAGTGTTTGATTCAACGACCGCAGCAATGGGTCGTCGTTTCCTACAATGACTCGTATTGAAGGTCGTCTGTTTTGACATAACACCAATATATCTTGTCCTATTTTTGTGAATCTAATAATTTGTCTCACAGGTACAATGACAGCTCCGTGATGAGTCAGAATTGGATAGCTCTAGTGGTTCGGAGGTGCACTACAACATTGAAACCTCTAACGAGTCTCCAGTGGTTACCACTAGGGAGAAGTCCATAGCCCAGGAAGCTGCAGCGGCTACTGCCTCACTTCCCATGTCTAAAGAGGGAGGATAAGAGGTCGAGTCTGATGGTGACAACCCTTCTGCGGATAATGCAGAGAAGGGAAAATATTATGCTGAGGAATTAGGGGATGATGATATTGAGGCAGAGGAGTCCGGTGACAAGGAGAGTGCTGTTGAAAAGTCTGGCGAGCAGATGGAGGACTCTGACCTTGCCACCAAACCAGAAGCAAGGTCCAAAAGATGGTTTGTATAGGGCTCCAAGGATGTGTATTATGCAGCGCTCGCTCTCAATGAAAAAAGGAATCCCATCCACAGTATTCAGGAGGAGCCTAGATTCGGATTAATGCCCTGAATGGTGTTTCGGAGCTCAAAAGGCTCTTTGAGGGCTACAACATGCATTGGATGGCCAAGACTCCAGGAAAATATAACATGAAGATGGTGTATGAGTTCTACGCAAATTACTATTACACCCTAGAGAAAAAGTCCCCCACAAAGAATGCAATTAAGAAGGAGCCCGTGCTAGACTTTGTCAGGGTAAGAGCTATCCTAGTTGACATATACGAGCCAACCATCACTAGGGTCTTGATGGGTGGTGACTATATATTTCCGACCCGAACTACTGAATATGACCACTAGATGGAGGCAATGAAGGGGATCAGAAAATTGAGCACCGAGGACAAATTGATGCACATCCAGTGGATGGATAATATTATTTCTAAGAATAAGGAGGGAGAAAAATGGGTCATAGGCAGGAAACAATCTATAAGGCTTTCTTCAACTTTTTATCCAAGTCATGTTGGTCCATTGTTCGACATCGACTCGCACCTATAGTGAATGATAATGTTTTGAGCACAGACAAGGAAACTTTGGTGGAATGGATTTTGTCTGAGTACCTTCTGAACATTCCCCGAATTGTTTTCATAGAGATTTGGGAGCAGGCGGTCAAAGATCACACCACGCTTTCATTCCCGAGCCTGGTCTACCAGCTATTCATGGAGTCTAGAGTGCCTGTCCTCCCAGATATTGATCATATGATTACAAACATCAGCACGAGAGACATAACATTGATTAAGGATGATTTAAATATTGTGTCCAGGTTTTGAGATCCATCTGGTTGAACCAGATTGAGTGAGAGTGCACTGAGAAGAGGTGAGCAGGATGACACATTTGGCCAGGTTGAGCAGTCCATGGAGTTTCCTTCAACTCGAGCCGATGATACCGCAACAACCACTCCTATTCCATCAGGTAGCATAGCCCAATCGATTCCTACTGAGTACTTATTGGTCCCAGAGAATGACATGAGAACAATGGCCAACAGATTGAACATTGCAGAGCAGAAGATTGACATATTGCTCGAGTAAGTTAAGTCGTAGGTAAAAAAGGAAATAGAATGTGCAGCAAGGGGGTTACACATGAGATTGGATGGATTTGAGGAACGCCATAACTAGTTTCGGTCTGATGCTCAGACCCAAGACTGGGACAGGATGGAGAGAGAGCAAGCAGCAAAGAGAGCCTCCGTGATAGAGTTGTCATCCAGACCGGCTCCACTCTTACCATCACAGGCTTTGTTAGTGATAGAGGAGGACCTTGATATAGATATTCCTCAGTTCTTTGACCTCGATCTAGCCCCACGCGACAAAGGAAAAAAGAAGTGGGCTGTCGAGGGAGCGGAGGATGAGAAAAGAAGAAAACAAAAGAAAGAAAAATGGGATTTGAAGGTGGCCCTTAAATAAAGCTGACACACTGTCGATGCACAGGAGAGAGAGATACAAGAGAGGGAAAAAGGTGAAGGCAGCTCTAGTGTGCGGGTGGTGCCCAAGGAAAGTAGGGGCACAACTAATTCCCCCGTGCATACAACTTCAGAGAATGCATAGGCCACAGTCGGTGCCACTATTACACAGGCTGGAGCCGTGACTTAGATTCCAGCTGTTGAGGATGTTAGGGTTGCATTTGCAGCACCTGTTGACCAGACCACTAGCGTCTAGGATGCTCAGGTATATCCCTATTCTTATTTTTTACTTTTTAAATGCGTCCAGGAAGCCGCATGTTTTTTTTATGTTGGGTGGGGTAGTACTTGATTTTTGTTGAACATGACTCGAGGGTTTTTCTTGCCGAATGTCTTTTCCCTTGGATGTTCTTTATCTAGTAGAAACGGCATATTTAGTTTTTTTTTATATTTTATTTTGTCTTGTTGGTTAACTAGAAGAAAAATATGAGGCTTACGAGCAGTGAAACAAAGCATATGATAAATTTATTTTGTGATGTATGTTAAAATAACACCTCTCCTAAAATAAATGCTTTTGCATGAATATACTTTTGCTGAGGCGTGACTAGTGTGGATCTTTGTATGGCATCATAGGTATCGCCAGAATAATTAATTCCTATGTTGTGCATGAACTTGGTGGTTGGAACTTATCCGTGCAATCAAATGCTTGTGTGAGTGAGGCATAGAGTTGGCTCTGTTGTGTGTGTCAATCTAGAACTTGCCTGACAAGTCATACCGAGGTATAGGATGGGGGGTTAGGAAAGGATCATAGGCCCTTTTTGATGAATAGTCCACTTTAGCCTTAAAATACCTACCAAATGGAAATAAATATCCCTTGATCCTAATTTTGAGCTAAAATTGACCTTTCCTTTTGTTATTTAGCCAATCCGCCTTCCTTATTTGATTGTAATGAACCTGTTTTGGCCCTAGTCCCTCCTTGGACACTGTAAACCTCAACTCAGGAAAATTGCCTAAGTTGAGAGTGGCTACTATAGGGGTGAATAAGAAGAGTAGGGTGGAAAATAATTGAGTAATGCAAACAAAAGGCGGGTGCGGTGTGCATAATGAAATTTGAAAAAAAAATAAGAGAGTCAAAGAGAAATATAAAAGTGAGAATGAAGAAAAGAAATACTTGAAAGGAGGAAAACTGCACCCATAGTTGCAAAAGAAAGTAAAATAAGAATAAGAAAGCTAGCGAAAAAGGGAGAGAAGTGAAAAAAAGAGGTTAAGTGGAGCCAAAGTTAGTGTACTGCCAAGGAGGGTTAAGTTACTATTCCCATATTTACCATACCCAACTCTAAGCTGACATTACAAGCTAAAAAAGTCCTATAGTGATCCTAGTTCATCCGTCTAAAAATCAAGGTATTGAAAGTAAAGGCAAGCTTATGGTATTGTATGTGCACAGTTAGATTTCTTTGTGAGGGTGAGTGAGTTCTTACCCAGTCCCAATATAAAAAAATGTCATGATCATATATATATATATGTGTGTGGGACTTCTTTGCAATGAGGGCACGTGATTGCATTGGTTGGTTGCTAGATACCTAGGGGAAATATCAGTTGTGTGTGCTTTCTTGTGTAGTGATAATATGATGCCATCCTTTGATCCTATTGTCATGTTGAAAAGTGTTGAGTCTTCAAAACAAGTTCTGTTTTAACCCGGTAGAACGGAGTTTAATTGAGTGAACATCTTTTATGTTTAGTGAGGTTGGACTGCTATGCATCTCCTGGGTTTTCTCTAGTTAAGCATCGCCATGAGTTGATTTTATTTTGTTTACCTGAGGACATGCAAACATGCTAAGATGAGGGTGTTTATGTATCGTGATTTTATTGCACTAGCGACGCTTAAAACCCTATGAATGTGCATGACTTCAGGTACATTTATGTGGTTATGACGCGTTTTGGTAGATTTGCAGGTAAAATAGGCAGTGGGAATTAAAATTGAGAAAAGAATAGAAAAAGGAAGAAATGACTCAGACGAGCCTTACTATGGACCGTTGATCCTTACCATGGGCCATCCTAACTAGTCGTTGCATCCAATCCAGAGAAGTTGTTAATCAGAGTGCCAAGCAACGGCTGAAACCCACGGACCATAGGAGAATACAATGAACCGTCTAGTTTCGTGATGGGTTGAATCAGAAAGGATGTTAATATGAGTCTCATTCAACGGATGGATCCTACAGACCTTATGAACTAATAATGGATCGTCCTGTCCAGAGGTGGAAAGGATCAGAGAAGAGTGATTAGAGAAGGCATCATCCAATGGACAAACAGTACGGATCGTGTGATTGAAGGATGGGTCTTTCTGAGCACCCGTACGTCTAGGATCAGAGACCATGTTAAGGAGGCCAGAAAACAATGGACCGGACCAACGGCTCATAGGATCTCACAATGAGCCATTTTCTGAAGCCAGATGTCGAAAAAAGACAAGTCTAAGGGGAACAACAATGGAACCAATGAACACTCTAAGGGGCCATTGAAGCTTCCGATGGACCATGGTAACTGCCGACACTAGAATCTAAGTTGATTTAGGAAAGGATTTTTTTTATGTATATAAATATTTTGTTTAGGTTTATTTTATAGGTTATGCAATTTTTACGACTTTGCACTATATTGTTCGAGTTGTTGATTACTATTACGGGTCAAGAAACAAGTTTCATAATTTCATTCTAAAATTTAGTGATTCAAACGACTTTATAGTATTACTCTTAGATTTTTGTTAATTTATTCAAGATGTGGATTTCTTCTATGAATTATTATAAGTTGCAGTTATGATTTCCTCTTTAATCTGTAATTGTAATCTTTCAAGCATGAGTAGCTAAACCCAGATCTAGGGTTGTGGGAACCATGATTAATTAACATAGGCAAAAATACTTAGTAAATCTTGAATGGGGTTTATGTGTCTATTATTTTCCTTCGTTTTTATAGTTTCTTAACGGTTGCAAACAATAGAATTTTCCTTCTTATTACTCACTAGATCAAGGGGAGTAATAAATGGGAAAAGGGATTAACAATGGAGATTTTAGGCTATCAACCCTCATCTAATAGCTAGAATGTAATAACCCAAAAGTTTCTAAGAGTAGGCCCCAGAATTAAAGAATGAAACTAGATGGAAATTCGAAAATTTGCCTCAGAACGAGTCATGGAATGATTTATTAGGTTACCTAATGGGTCATGGTAAGACCTGTAAGGAGAAGTCAGGAGGTGCAACAAGGTCCAGTGACCATGGATGACCTAAAGAGTCATTGTGTCAGGTAACAACTCGTCAGGGCAGTCGTGAGGAGGAGTAGGAATTGTGAGTTTCAGTGGCAATTGATGACCAAATGAGTCGTTAGGCAGGCGACGACTCGTTAGGTTATCCATCGGGTGGAGACTAGAAATCAAGGATGGGGTCCCGAGATAGTGGTGATAACGGAAGAGGGGATGAGTCATTGTGCACTTGATGACTCATCAAGTGACCCGTGGGGAGAGTATAGCATAAAATCAAGCGATTCCAGTGTACTCCACGATAGGGCCCCATGAGTCGTTGCCAACCCCATGACTCATGGAGTGCCTTGTGGGGACTGGAAGGGTGGACTTTTCCTGTGAATTTCCAAGGGTGTTTTTGTTAAATCCTATCCTTCTAACTCCTAAACTACGTCATTTTGAGAATTGTATGGGATGTTTTTTAAGGGTTTTTCTAGCCTAATCTCTCATTCCCTCAAGATTTTCCCTCAAATTCTTCTTCCTCTTTTCTCTCAAACCTAAAGATTAAGTTAGGATTTCTTCAAAGGCTTCAAGGGTTAAGTTTCAGTGGGAATTTCTTTGATGTAGGTATGTGGCCTTTCAACAAGGACATCCTTTCATCCTTATTCCCACATTTTTAAAAAAAAATCTAAATCCATGATTCTATAAAAGCATGTACTAGGGTTCCAATTTATGCATAAACTCTCATGTGGTTTCACTAAATTCTAAAACTCTCACGATTAATAGTAGTGCATGTTCATGAGGTTACCTATATCTTTCCTAAAATAAGTGTGTGATATGTGATTAATATGAAATTGAGATTTTCACCATGAATAAGTCATTCATACTACAATCAATTTAGAGTTCATTCAAAGCACCAGANTGCTCTTATTATAAAGTTATATCCTTGTTCAAAGTATATGTAAATCACACGGATTCCACAAATCTATAAAATATGTCGCATTGTATGAGTTGGAACACGATTAGAACTTATGGGCTTTGACCAATGTGACGTTTGTGCATGATTTCACTATTATTACGATTTAAATGTTTTTGGGTATGAGTTTAACCTATAGCAATAGCATGATTATCTAATTTTCATCATGAATTAGAGTAAATTCGAAATTCTTTCACCATGATCTCATTATACATTAATTAAAGTACGATTTTGACCTATCGATGTTACATGAATCTAAGATATACTTTTTGTGCTATGAACTCGGGATTTGAATGTTGTGGATGTGTTTAAAGTATGATGTAATTTTTTGAATGCTCATGTCTCTTATTAGATGTAGTAATTTAGACTAGTTCTAGTCTGTCGGAACTCTTAGTAGCTGAGAATGCTTTCCTTAGTCTGTCGGGACTCTCATTAGCTGAGAATGTTTCCCTTAGTCTGTTGGGACTCTCCTCAGCTAAGAATGTCTCCCTAAGTCTGTTGGGACTCTCATCAGCTGAGAATTTTTCCCTAGTTTGTCAAGGCTCTTATCTTAGTCAGTGACTCTCTATATCGGAGAATGCTCTCCCTTAGATAGTCAGGGGCTCTTCACAACTGAGAAAATATCCCTTCAATAGTCAGGGATTCTCTATGATATCAGTCACGGCTTCGGTCCTCAGTATTTGTCCAGTATATAACCTTTGCACATCAGTTGATCATATTTCAGTAAATGTTCTTTATAAAATCGTTATGTTAATATATATATGTGTATCTCAGACAGGGTTTTTGTATCTCCTTTAAATTTTATTACCATTAATATGTTTAGTTTACTTTTTTCTTGTATACATGCATGTTTAGTTTATTTACGCTTCCCGCATAGTTAGTACATTCCAAGTACTGACCTTGCCTTTATGTGCTATATCATTTCATGATATAGATACAGGTTTCCAGACACAGTCATGTGGTTAGATACACTTCATTCCCCTCTCAACTGCTTGTGGTGAGTCGTCATCTCTCGGGGACGTGATTTATATTTTCTTCATGTTTTAGTTTTTTTATATTTTAGGAGTTAGCTGGGGGCTTTTCCCAGTTACTTATCACTTTAGTAGAGGCTTTAAGACTTGTCTAGATCGATTCAACTTTGTATCAAAGTGTTGTTAATGTCCTTGCATGCATGTATGTTTCATGAATTTTCAGTTCAATCATGTATTTTAGTCTGAAGTCAATGACTCTGTCAGTTTTCAGCCCAAACCATGCATTTTGTCAAAGTTCTACATTTTGTCTGTTTAAATCAAATACCTACAAAAATTTAACAAAAAGGGCATAAAACCTTTCTAATTGACTTGAAAACCAAGAAAAATCTCATGTTAGAAGCCTAATGAGCTGGTAATCACCAACTTATCACTATCGAAGCAAGATCAAAAACTTGAAGTATATGCTCATCACCATGAAGGAATGTCATGGCTGATAGAAAACTTCTTAAAAGTGCATGCTGAGCAAAGTCAAGAAATGGAGCTATTAGAAGTTGCTACTTAAAAATTGGAGGCCAAATTAAACAATGTTGTGATTAAGTCATGCAATACTCAACATCAACTTGTCATGGATAGTAGTTTTGAGTCGACTCTAATTGAAGAAGAGGTCAAGATGGACTTTGAAGATATAAGGGTGATTCTCCAAACCAGTCAACCTAATAATAATACAAGATGCCTAAATTGAAAAAAGTGACACTAGAGTTGAAAAGAAAAGTCTATCAAATCATTTTTGAGGACTCTGGTGCATTTGAGAGGAAGGATATCAAGAAGGAAGCATGCTTGAAAATGGAATGATTTAGGCCGCATTCCAATCATTTTTCAAATTGCACTTGGTTGACGATATGGAAATTCAGGCAACCGAGTCTATGGAGAATTTTAGAGAGGATGATCAAAGTGACTTCACTTTAGAGTTTGTCATGCAAATGGGGCAAAATCACATCCCTCATTTAAGGGACAAGAAGTGCAAGATGCATCATCTATTGCTTGGTGCCTCTATTTCTATACCACCACCCCTCGAGTAGTGTAGAAAATCAAAAAAAGAAAGTAAGGGTGCAATTCATAAGTTCAAAGTGGAAAGAAAAGTGATAAAATTGATGACGTGGTGCTGCGATGTTAAATCAGACACTAATTAAGAGGCAACCCAAGGTAACTTAGTTTTTGTTTTAATTTTGTAAATTTTTAGGATTGATTTGTGTCTCAAGTGTTAAGAAAAAATTCACAAATTTAGGAGGAGATTCCCACTGCAGAAGGAAAAAATTGGAATACCGACACGGCTCTGTACAGAGCTGTACGACGTGCACGCTAGATTCCACACCGAGCTGCCTGATGCACACTATGATCCTGCACAACGGACTCCACGACATGAAGCAAAACCTTCGCACCAAGGTTCGTGATATGGAGTAGGTTTCCAGGAAAAAAATTATCCCGCTAACAATGAGGAGTAGGACCAGACAGATCTTTCTATCACCCTATACATGTACCGTATTGTTATACACAGAGGACATTGCTATTGCTTAAGTGTGGGGTGGGAGTAATTGAGTTCCTTAGTTTTTTTGTGACTTGTTATTCCTACTTACTTGAGCTTTTGTGGTATATTTTTGTTTTGGGTTTTGTGGATTGTTATTTTCTGTACTTTTTTGGTGGATAGTCCCTTGAAACAGACTGGAACGTCTAAATTTTTTAGTCATAGTAATGACTTATTTTGATGATGGATGGATGACAACTGTCTTATAGAAATATTAGTCGTTAGGAGAATAAGAACTTGTAGCCTTACGAATGTTAGGTGCTTTACTCAGGATATCATTAAGACTTTGTATAATTCACTCAAAAATGCATGAAAAGGTAGAAACACTTAGACTTTTGAAACTTGACTCCTATGCTTGAAAAAATAGGCTTAATAATGTGAGACATTCAATATGGATATGTGTGTTTATGTAATCTTGATTGCCATTATCAAACCATTTGTGCCATTGTGTGTGTGAGATAATTTTGCATATACTCCATGCTTGCAATTTTATGTCTAAAAGTTGCTCGGTGTGTGTGCTAAGGAAATGAGAATGTTTATTCTAGAAAGTGATATAGGCATTTCTTTGGTATTCTATTTGTATCCAAGTTTTACCTACCTTGATGTAATTATCCTTGTTAGCCATTTTGAGCCTTAGCCTATGTCACGACCCGAGCTGGGGCCCGGACCAAGACATTAGACGTAGAACCACGAATTGCCCCAAGTCGATCCATGACATGAACATAGTGCAAAAAGAGCATACAACAAGTGGAAACTGATAATCTAAACATGAATAAGCGAAAGTCTGAACAACATAACAATCATAATCGGAGCCAACACTGGACAAAGCTGAAAGTCTGCATAATGTTTGATAAGCCTCTAAACTATCTAATAAGCTGAGGGGACAACACCCCCAACTAGCTCGCTAAACTCTAAAACTGAAATAACATAAGCGAACACTAAGCGGAAGGTCCTCAAAAGATACTCACCAACAGCGGGAACTGAGTTGGTCAGAGGGGATAGCTGGACTAATGGCGAAACTGAGTCTGATCGCTCGGACCTATGTCATGAAACAACATAGCATGGGGAATGCGGTTAGTACTTGGAATGTACTAAGTATGAAAGGTAAGTAAAATATTCAAAGTAACTATTAACTTAAATCATGTATATAAACATAAATCATATGATCATGAGAGTAAGGACTGCATGCTCAAATCTGAATCTGAAATATGTATAGTCATAAACCAAATATCATATCCGAATAGAATGACCCAAAGCTAAAAATAGAAATTATGTCACTTGTTATAGCTAAAATCATAAGTAAAAGCTCAATAAATTATCATTAGGTCAGACCTGCTGTAAAACATAACATCATAAGTCATAAACATGAATAACTGAAATCATGAGGAACCAATAGGTGACTTGTCATAGCCAACACCGTCACGATAGAGCTTACGTGATGCCCCAACTATTACACTCAAGTGGACAGAGCTGTTCAAAACCTTGTCAAGGTTAAGGACGCTACCATGATATTGACATCAAGCTGAGGGCCCCTATAGGGCAGGGGAAGCTCACAAGGGAGGTCTTAAAGTATATATATATATAAACCTACATTGGTGTATAGTTCTCAAACCCGAGGTTTACCTAAACCCCTGGACTACTCAATACTAGACACTACTCCCAAAAAATTTGCAAGGTGCTCACCATCATTTATCAACAATGCTGAAAACATACCATAAGCTAAAAGTGGAAGTATAGACTCCAAAATCATATGGTAAGCTGAATACTTAACCTGTTTGGGCATGCCCAAAACCTTAAAATCATGCATTCTTGAAATACACTTCATAAGTCAAAAATCATAAATTCCTACATGGGTAAGTTGCAAACATTCATTATTGCTAGATATCATCATAATTGAAATCATAAATCATAAACTTGACTTTTTATGAAACTTTCATAATTGGGCATAATTTTCTAAAATATAAAATCATGAATTTATAATCAATTTGTATTAAAAGTCTACCCATGACCTTAAAACATGCTTTGAAACATGAAGGGAATTGACCCATAAATGAATCATAGAGAATTTCATAAAATTGCATTAAAACCCCATAAGATCATAAACTTGAATTAGGACATGCATTCATGAATATGAGGAGAAATTTGGGCATGAGAGTGAAAGAAAACTCTCATTCATATCCCTACATACCTAGGTAAACTAATTCTCAACTTTTCTTTGAAAGCCCAACAGAATTAGGGAAAAAATTGAGGGATTCAAGCTTTATCTTCAAAAGAAACTCCTAAAGTTTGCATGCATAGGAGTTGAATGAATTAGAATAGGTTAAACTCTCTTAAAACATCCCTTCAGGACTTGAAATGACGTAGTTTAGGCTTAGGATCTTAAAAATTATGAAAATACCCTTACTGATTCGCCTGAAAAAGTGGCACTATCAGTCACCACGAGGGACAGAACGAGTTGTTAGGTCTTCTGATGACTCGTTGTCTCCCCTCATCACCACCACTAGAAATTTCCAATTTCCCATCCTTCTTACCCCCACGACCAACTTAACGAGTTTCTAGGTACATGATGACTCGTTCCTTGGACCCGTTACCAACACTGCAATATCATCAATTACCCACTTGATGGGTCATACAACGATCCGTGAGGGGTCATGATAACTCGCCGTCTCATCCATTTCCACTCCCTGAGAAATGGAACCTCTTCAAATCGGGCACCACTTAACGGTTCACTTGACGAATCTTTAGGTCACATCATGTGTAATAGCCCAGGCCACCGCTTGTAGAAATTGTTCGATTTGGAGCCTTCACCCCTCACAATTTTAAAATGTTCCTGGGGCAAAGTTCCAAAGTGGAAAATTTCTGCAAGTGGTGGCCTGGGCTGTTACAGTTGGTATCATTATAAGGCTTACCTTAGGCGAATTCCACATTGGTTTAGGAAAATCCCACATTAGTTGGGGAGGAGAACAAAGAATGCTTTATAAGTGCTTGGATACCTTTCCCATGTAGACGCTTTTTAAAATTGTGAGGAGCGAAAGCTCCAAAGCAGACAATTTATACAAGCGGTGGAATGGGCTATTACAGTTGGTATCAGAGTTGGTTTCGGGCATGTGGTAGTGGGGCAAACCCGAATGTGGGGCAAACCTCAGCGAGGACGCAGAGTTCCAATTGGGGGTGAGTGTAAGGCTTGCCTTAGGTGAATCCCACATCGGTTAGGGAGGAGAGCGAAGAATGCTTTATAAGTGATTGGATACCATTCTCTTGTAGATGCGTTTTAAAACCGTGAGGGGCAAAGGATCTAAAGCAGACAATTTCTACAAGAAGTGTTCTGGGTTGTTACACCACGAGTCACTGAATGACTCGTTCTGTGGCCTGGTGCAGATTTCCTATTTTCTCTTATTCTAACCTCGGGTCTGATCTTAGGGACTTTCGAGGTATTACAACCTATTATTTTGACAGTCATATTACAAGATTAATCCCCTTTATTATATTGACCTTTATTTGATCCAAATGACTCTTAAGGCACTTTAATTAAAAATTTTTGTATAAAAAGAGCACAAGTGAAGCAAAAAGGGAAAAAGGCTAAAGTGAAAGGACAAGGTGAAAATGCAAAATGAAGCAGGTGATGTTAGCAGGAAAAGAAAGAAAACATAAAATTTTAAAAAAAAAATTTGAATGAAAAGGATGAAAAGCTAAAGAAGGAAAAAAAAGAAGAAAAAAATTGAATAAGCTTAATGCCAAGAATTCCCTGCTGATCACCTAAGTTGCAAAATATAAATAAAGGGAGGTATAGGAAGAAAAATAGGAAGATTGAAGAATGTGCTAAAAAAGTGAAAGAGTTGTGAAGTATTAAAGTGCTTAGGCAGATTAGTCACCATTCTGGCCAATTAGTTCCTACCTATCTCTTAGCCTACATTACAACCATCTTAAATCCTAATTAATTTTAGATTCGATGTTCTTTATTAGTGGAGTATTTACACTAAGTTCAAGCCTATGGATCTTTTTGGAATGCATGTAGAGTTCTTTGGGAGAGTGAGCTATATTGTTTTACCTATGCCTAAGTCAACTATGTTATTTACCAATTCATTGGGCTCTAAAACATGAGTTTTTGCTCTGTTCTTGAGTTGATTATTTGGATTTTATGCCCTTTTTGCTTTTGTTGTGTGCAGAAGACTAAATGTGAAGAAAAGAGAAAAATGAAGCAAAAAGAAGGGAGTGAGAGTAAATCAGCAATTTGCAAATGAAAACCGGTAAGACGCCAGGTAAAGGCCGAACATCACTGCCTCAGAGGATTAATGCCACCTGCGGTTCACGACTTGCAAGCGGTGAGTCACCGGTTCAGTCGCCGAAAGATACCCAAAGTTCTGGAAAATGGCTTGAAGTCCCATCGGTTCATGGATTTTCATCAGCAAAACGCCGGGTGAACCGTCGGTGTTCACCGGAATTTAGTAAGGATGCAGAAAAGATGCCCGCCGGTTCCCCAATTAGAAACTGCAAACCGCTAGTGTGTCTGCCGATTCCAGAATGGTGCTCATGGGGGTATAATCATCCAACACTGGAATAGAGATAAAAAGTGTCCTACTCTTCAGGATATAAATAGAAGATAAAGTACTTTATACAGGGATATGCAGAAGGAGAGATAGAAATAGAGATATTTAGAGAGAACAAATCTTACATCACATCATTGTTTTCGCTTTTAGCTGAAGAACATTCTCTCAGCTGATATAGGGAGTCTGATTGAAAATTTGTAGAATTACTCTGCTATATTTCTTCTTTGTAATAGTAAGTTTCAACTATTGTTGGAGATTATTTTGTAAAGTTGATTTACCTACTCTTGCTATTAAATTCAATGATGCTATTGATGAATGTGTTTTTTAATTTATTAACTATGAGTAGATAAAGTCATTAACTAGAGGTGTGTGATGATGAGTACTTAATTGGATTGGGTATTGTTAAATTCATCTTCATGTTGTTCATGCAAGTGTAAATCTATTAGATTCTCTACAATCTATAAAAGAAGATTCATTGCTTATGATATGGGTCTATCTATTCTTGCTTAACTGTTGCTTGTAAGAGAATAATTAATTATTTGAAGAGAATTTAGTAGTGGGTCTGGAGTAGAGAGTGTAAAATTAGACTAGAAATAGTTGAAAATTCATTCTCATTCTTTATTTTCCGCTAATAACTAGAAATTAGTGCAGTTGCTAATCCAAATCAAATCGGGATGAGCTAAATTGTGACTAGAGGTTCGAAAAAAACTCTAGGTAGAGGTAATTAGAAGGCTGAAAAGTTGTGATTACCCACTTATCGAGATTATTTACACTTGTTGAACTCATAAGATGACCTGGCATGTCCCGATCTAGTTAGTACTTCATCTACACCGCACTTCTTGTCTTTCACATCCTTGTTGACAACTTAGCTGATCTTGCTTTTTTATTTCGCTAAGTCAACCAATACGATTCTCTGAAAATTTCAACTCCCCCAATTTTATTTGTTTTCATATTAAATCTACGTGGTGAAAGCTAACGTCAATTTCTAAATCGACACTTGCAACTATCATACCCTAGTCCTCATTGGATTTGACCCCAGCACTCATTGGGTTACTTGTTTTGATACTTCGTCTGTTTATATTATTTGCACTAAGAATATAATTTGGACATTATCAAAAATGGAGTCGTTGCCGGGGACTAGCACTTGATGATCTTGTGTTGATTGTTAAGTTGAAATAGTTTTGCATTGTAGCTACTTAACGTGAGTTTGCTGTGTTGTTAGGATCTCATAACTACATGAGTCATCACTTCCAATATGGAGATAGCTTAGTGGAGGGTAACATGTAACTCAATGAAGATAATCTGGTGATCTCAGAAGTTGCAGGAGCCATTCGCCTACCACATACAGTAAGGAATGCAGTGTTTCATGTCACAAGCACCATGTTTCACCTGTTGCAAATGAAGGTGTTCTTTGGCAGGAAACCAAGTGAGGATGTGAATCGTTGTTTGAGAAATTTCTTGGAAATATGTCATCCCTTTAATAGAACAAATATCAGTGAAAAGTCAATCAGGTTAAGACTCTTTCCTTTTTCATTGACGGGGGAGGAGACAATGTGGCTAGAGGAACTCCCTCCGGGATGTATTACTTCATGGAAGGAGCTAACTGAGGCCTTCTTGGACCACTTGTTCCCTCCATCAAAGATGCTTCGGCTGAGGGATGATATTACAAGTTTTAGGTAAGAATCGGGAGAGCCTTTACAAGAGGCGTGGTTAAAGTTTAAAAAGAAAGTTTATCTTTGCCCAAATCATGGATTGCAGGATGGAGTACTTCTCAAAAGCTTCTATAGGGCCCTTGATTCAATCAACAAGTCTGTGGCCAACAACCTAGCTGGTGGTTCTATTATGGATCAAACATATGGGTTGGACAAAACCCTCCTAGATAGAACATCAAAGACCAACAGGGCTTGGCACACAAGAGAAACAAGTGTGTCCACTCATGAGATTAGTTCAAGTGCATTGGCCGCGAGTTGAGGAAACTGGATGAAGAGCGGGATGAAAATCTTGCCAAGATGATGACACAAATAAAATTGATGACCAACCACATGATGGGAGCAGGACTAAAGGTTGTAAATGTTGTGGGAATGCAAGGTCCGTTACAATACGAAGGAGGGTCATCACCGCCAAGATATGAAGAGGAATTCCAATATATGGCCAACCAAATGGGAGGTCCTTGACCTGTCTTCCAAGGAGCAAACCAAGGCCCATGGCGCCCAAGGGATTACATCCAAGGTTGGAGAAATCGTGAGCCACAAGGATGGCCTGAAAGGAATGACAGGTGGGGTAACAAAGAGCCAAAACAAGAGAGTGATCGCTATCACCGGAGTTCAAACCCATATGTTCCCCCTCTTAAGGTTAGGAATCCCAAAAATTATCCGAGTGTGAGTGATGTGGGCAATTCAAAAATTGAAGAAATTCTATCTAGAGTTCAGAAGAAGGTCGAGTCGACTCAGAGTGGGGTGAAAGAATTAAGAGGGGAGGTGTCTAACCTCGCCTAAATAGCGAGTTCACATTCCGCCTCCATCAAGCATTTGGAGACTCAAATGAATAACCTTTCGGCTCAAATGAACCCCCGGATGAATGGTACACTACCTAGTGACACAATGCCTAATCCCAAAAAAGATAGTCAATGAATGACCATTGTCACTAGGAGTGGCAAGGTGATTGGAGATTCCTGGTAAATTCTAGTGAGGTTGATAGCCCGAAATCAGTTGAGGAAGATGAAGTCAACGAAACGACAATTACTCCAAAGAATGAAGAAAATATTGATGAGGAAAAAGAGGGAAAGGATGATGAAATCCTCTTCCATGCTGATGATAATGAGGCGGGCATGAAGGCCCCAAATAATGACAAGGTTGAATCAAGAATCCCACCTCCTTATCCATAACAGCTAGCTAAGAAAAAGAAGGATGACTAGTTTAGAAAGTTTGTTGCCATATTTAGCAAGTTATCCATAAATATACCATTAGTGGATGCTTTACTCCAAATGCCCGTTTATGCAAAATTTATGAAAGATTTGCTGAAGAAGAAAAAGGTGGTTGATGCAGGCAATGAAGAGAAAATGCACCATTGTAGTGCGGTGATGATAAGTAATCTTTCCCCCAAAAGGGAGGACCCCGGACCTTTCATAATCCCATGCATAATTTGGATATGTGTGTTTAAAAAGGCTCTATGTTATCTCGGAGCTAGCATAAATTTGATGCCCCTACTTATTTTTTAAAAATTGGGACTCAGAAGCACGAAATTGACATCAATGAGGTTGCTAATGGAAAATAGGTCAATAAAAAGACCGGTATGGGTGCTAGAAGATGTGCTGGTGAGAGTGGAAAAGTTTATTATACCGGCTGATTTTGTTATTTTGGATTGTGAGATGGATGCAGAGGTTCCCATTATTTTAGGAAGACCATTGATGGAGACGGGGAGAGCCGTGGTGGACGTGGAGCTTAGAGAGCTAAAATTTCAAGTTGGAAGTGAGGAGGTCACCTTCAAGGTTTGTCCATCATCTGAAACGCCTCTCGAATGAAAGGTGGTTGGATTATTGAAAAACGATGATGAGGACAAGGGATTGGAGCTGAAGGAGACGGAGTCGGATGATGACCCATCAGAAGAAAGTTGCTGAAAAAAGGTCTACATCATGCCATGACGTTAACTAAGGCTCTTCTTGGGAGGCAACCCAAGTGTTTAGTGAATTATTTGATGTCTTTGTCGTTTTAATTGTTTAGGACCTATGAAATGAGGAAAAAAGGGAGAAACAAACCATGAAGGAAGGAACGGCGTGGGACCAGCATTTTGACGGTCCAGAAAAGCAAATCACCGATGAAGGCGAACATAAAGCAGACGGTTGAGGTTTGGATCGAAGAACTGGTGGACCCATCGGCAAATCATCGAATGAAATCTGTGGACTTCCGGTGGATAGCCGATGGATTATAGGAAACCTGAATTCGGGCACATAAGCGGCGTGTCACCGATGGATCGCCGACCATGAAACAGATAACTGGGTAAAATACAAGGAAAAGGAAATCACAGCGACGGACCGCCGATGTGATTTGATGAACCGCCGATGACATGCCAGTCAAGTTACAAGCTTATTGCAAAATGGAATTTAAAAGTTTGTCCACAAAATACCAAATACCTGACAAGCCACCCTATTCTGCAAATATTCCTCTAGTTTCCCTTTTTCCAACACTTTTCCATTCCATTTTTGTCTGTCCATTACCATTTCTCCATATTCAACCTTTTCACCTTTCCACCTCCCCACTTCCCACCACCCACCAACACACCCATATTAAACTCTCCACCTTCCCGTCAACCTATCAAACTTCCATCTTTCACCTATAAAACCCCCTCCATATTTCACTAACACACACTCACTTAACTCATGCTTTCTTCATCTACTACATTTATCTGAAGGTGCCATTGCAAGATTTAGTTAAGCTCTCTTTGAAGTTCAAGTGTGCAAACAATCCTCCAATTTGTAACAATTTTCTTTCCTTTGTCTTCATTTTATCATCGGTGTTTGATTCTTTAGGAGTAATACTTTGTTTCCCTTCCTTGTTGAACTCTTGATTGTTCTATGCTTGTTGAATGGAATGGGTTTGTGATTTTATGTGAAATTTTTAAAAGGGTGAAGTCTGAGTAACCCATTTCCATAGAGCACGACATTTTGCATGATGATAAACCGGGTGACGCCATTCTTAAGGGCTAAACGTCATGAGTATGTGTTTGAATGGAGTAGTGCTGATTTTAATATATTGGGTGTAAGTGTGTGTTAATTGGTATCTATGAATAGTAAGTTAAAATTTGGGGACGATGGGGTTCAGCGTTTCGCTGGTCAGATTCAGCGAACCGTCGATGGAACGCCGGATCACTCTGAAAATTGGCTCAGGCCACTGAGTGTATCCTGTGCTACATTGGCGGTTCATGAACCTGGACTGGTGATTCATTTCTTACCCGCTGAAAGCCCCTTATTTTCATAGTTTTCAATAAGGCATCGGTGGTCAATCGGCAGTCCTTGAAATCCCTTCTGCGAACCCTCGGTCCTCTGCCGGTACTATTGGTTCTTTAAATGATTGTTTGGTTTTCCCTTGTTTCTAAATTCTCCTTTAGACTAGTTTTATATTATTTTAATTTCCTCTTCAAATTCCTACCACTAACATCATTCTTACAGAAAAATAAACCATGTCTTCAACAAGGAACACAGGAAAGGGAAAGTCCCCTGCCTCATTGTCACGACCCAGAGGCCCGGATTGTAACATGGGACAAGGAGCACCAAGAGACCCCAAGTCGACCCATTGAATAAAAATACATCTAACTCAATCAAGAATCTGAATAATCAACAATATACTCATAGCGGGAGTCTAACTCAACCATAACATTAGAATACAAAATCTGAACCTGAATTAATACATATGTCTAAAAAGTCACTAAACGTGACGAGTTGATTGGACAAGACCCAAACTAACTCAACAAAGCTGAAACTGAAATACATAAAGGAAAACTGGATAATCTAGTCCTTGGGAGATGAGGACTCACCAACAATGAGAATGTTAATTCTGATAAGCTGACTACGAGTGGGGCTGAACCTGAGAGCTGGGTCCTGTATCATGATACGATACAACATAGAGTATACGGTCAGTATGTGAAATGTACCGAGTATGCAAGGTAAGTAAACCCCATAAACACTAAGAGTCTAAGAGTAGGGTTGGCATGCATTCTTTCTGAAATCATGATCTCTTCATAACATAACATAACTTAACTTCATAACATCATAACTGAATCGATTGACTCAAAGCTGAATTCTGACATTTATAAGTAAAGCTGACCATTGAGTCAAACCTGCTTTATTACATGCATATATATATAAATCTTATGAGTAATGAATATGCATATCTGAAATCATGAGGAACAATAGGAGACTCGTCTTTCAACAGACATACCACGATAGAGATTATGTGGTCCCAACTATCACACTCAAGTGGGTAGAGTCCTCCGAAGCCTTGCTAGGGCTAGGGACGATACTATGATATCGATATCAAGTTGAAGGCCCATTCGGGCAGGGGAAGCTCAGAAAGAAGGTCCCAAAGTCATAATGTGTAAACCTACGTTGGCTCGTAGTTTTGAGGCACAGGGTGACCGAACCTTATCCTACTCGGTGCTAGACATTACTCCCAAAACATGCATATGCTCTACATCGTTTTATAATGAAGCTCAACATAATCTATTGACGAAGCTCAATGATCAAATACATCTCAAATATGGAATCATGCATATGAGAATCTTTATCTCAAAACATACCACAAGATAAAAACATAATTAGGAGCCTTCGCTCCAAAACCACGTTGTAAGCTATGCATAGGAAAACTTGAACTCAAAACATACCACAAGCTAAAAATATAATTTGGAGTCCTTGCTACAAAACAATGTGGTAAGCTTAATTCGAGAAAATCATCATTCATACTTAAAATGTGGGCATTGCCCAAAGCTTTATCATGCCTAGAAATACTCAGTTCTCATCGAAAACACAATTGTAAACATGGGTAGCTTAACATGCTTTTCATCATAACATCTAATCATCATCATATATTCCTGATAAATCTCATCTTTTATAAACATCTCAATAATGGACTTTTAATAAAATAAACTAGGAACATGATTTATAATTGAAAACATTATAAAAATTGTCCATGCTTCATAATTCAATAGTAGAATTGTAATCAAATCATACCGATGTATAGAAATAGAAGATTCATGCATTTGGGTTAAAACCCCATAGATTAGACATAGAATTTCATACTTTAGAGAGGGATTGGGAATGGGTGTGAAAGAAATCACCCATTCATAACCCTACATACCTTTTGGTAACTAATTCTAACACTTCTTTGAATGCCCAAAAGAAAATTGAAGGAAATTGAAGATCACAAGCTTGATCACCCTCTCAAATCTTTCTACCTTGCATGCATGAATGAGTATGGCCTAAAATGAACTTAACCCCTTTAAAAGTCACTATTCATAACTCAAAACATTGCAGTTTAGGCCTTAGGAGCTTAGGAATTACAGAAAAGCCCTTACTAAATTCGCAGAAAGTAACTGTCAGGTGGTCCTAACGGAGGACCTAACGATTCGTTGCTCAGGGTCACGACTCGTGGTGTCGTTCGTGAATTGCATTGCTTTACCTGATCTTCTGAGCTTGTGACGGGCAGCCTAACGACTCGTTACTAGTGACCACAACTCGTGGTCACTATCCGTGATGTATACTGCCATCATGCCAAATATTTTCTAAATTAGCTGACCACGGCCTACCCCATGAATCATGGGGACTGACCACAACTCATGGGGTCCCTTTCGTCAAGTCCACTACCCCTTTCCCTTTTCTTTTCTTAATCCCCCCCCTCACACACACACACACGACTGAACGAACGACTCATGGGGCCTGGCCATGAGTCGTGGTCATGCTTGTGGGGGTCTCCTTTTCTCAAGCCTTAAATTTCATCCTCTGTCCTTCCCCCATAAGTCACATCACGACTCATGGGTTGCAACTCCCAGGTCTGATCTTTCATCCCCTGCTGCAAAATTTTCACTTTTTCTCCGTTTCAACTCCTAGGTCTGATCTTTGGGCTTCTAGGGTTTAACAACATCTCCCCCTTGGGAACATTTGTCCCCGAATGTTGGAAAACACACAAAAAAGTAGAGATAATGCAATCATCATGTCCAAATACTGATCACTTAAACAAAAAAACTGACAGAATAACTACCTCCGATTCGAATCACATAACTAAACTGATTTCATGAATCATACACACATCCATATACACAAAAAAAATTGTGCACATGAACTGAACATGAAACTAAATAATGTCTGAGTGCAAAACTGATACCTCAAGTTGAAACTTAGCAGGTAGAGAATAAATGTAGGTATCTAGCCATAATATCTGCTTCAGCTTCCCACGTAGCTCCTTCAACATGGTGATTCCTCCATAGCACTTTAACTGAAGCTACTTCATTGTTCTTTAGCCTTCAGACCTGACGATCAAATATTTTCATCGGAACCTCCTCATAGCTAAGGCTGTCCTCACACCAACACTGTCCACCGGGATAACTAAGGCTGGATCACCCAAACACCTCTTCAAAAGTGATACATGAAACACAAGATGCATAGAGGATAGTTCTGAAGGCAACTCCAACTCATAAGCCACCTTGCCAACATGCCTCACTATTCGATACGCCCCGGTGTAGTGGGGACTAAGTTTCTCTTTCTTTCCAAACTGCATCACTCCCTTCATGGGAGACACCCTCAGAAATACCCAATCATCGGCTTCAAGTTCTAACTCTCTTCTTCTTATGTCCGCATAACACTTTTGGCGACTCTAGGAAGTTTTCAACCTGTCTCTTATCAACTTATCCTTCTCCATTGCTTCATGAACCAAATCCGCCCTATAATTGCCGCCTCACCAACCTCAAACCATCCGATGGGCGATCTACATCTCCGCCCGTAGAGATCCTCGAATGGTGCCATATGAATACTTGAGTGATAGATGTTATTGTAGGCAAACTCGATCAGGGGAAATTGATCATCCCAACGACCTTTGAAGTCCATCACGCATGCTCTCAACATATCTTCAAGAGTCTGGATTGTCCGCTATGCTTGACCATCTGTTTGCGGGTGAAATATTATGCTGAGATTAATATGTGTACCCAATCTTTTTTAAACGACTTCAAAAACTGAGAGGTAAATTGAGCACCTCGACCTGAATTGATGGATAAGGGCACTCCATGAAGTCAGACCAACTCCCGGATATATAGTTTGGCAAAATACTCTACTGAATCTATGGTTTTAACCAGTAGAAAATATACAGCCTCGGTTAACCTGTCTACCACTACCCAAGTCCTTTCCTCGAAGCATCAAAATACACCATGAAACCATCAGTACCCTCGAGTAAGGTATACACCGGTGCTGAGGTAAGTCGGGTCTTGAACTCTTGGAAGCTTTTCTCACAAGCCTCGGACCATTGGAAATTCACCTTCTTCTGAGTCAATTTGGTCAAAGTCACTGCAATAGATGAAAAACCCTCAAAAATTCTCTGATAGTAGACAACTAAACCCAAGAAACTCTGAATATCTGAAGGATTCACCGGTCTAGGCCAGTTTTTCCCCGTTTCCATTTTCGAGAATCCACCTTTATGCCTTCATTTGATACCACATGGCCCAAAAATGCTATGGAGTTTAACCAAAGCTCACACTTGCTGAATTTGGCATATAATTGATGATCCTTGAGAGTCTGAAAAACTACTCTCAAATTAGCGGCATACTCCTCCTCGCTTTGAGAGTATATCAAGATGTCGTCAATAAACACAATCACGAACATGTCCAGATATGGCTTGAACACCCTTTTCATCAAATCCATAAAAGCTGCAGGAGAATTCGCTTGTCCAAAAGATATAACTACAAACTTATAATGACCATACCGTGTCATGAAGGTTGTCTTCGAGATGTCACTCTCCCGAATTCTAAGTTGATGGTACCCAGATCTGAGATCTATCTTCGAGAAACACTTGGCACCCTGAAGCTGGTCTAATAAATCATCAATCCTGGGTAAAGGATACCTGTTCTTGATGGTGACTTTGTTCAATTTCCAATAATCAATGCACATTCGAAGGGAACCATCCTTCTTTCGGACAAATTAGACTGGTGCACCCTATGGAGACTTGCTCGGTCTAATGAAACCCTTATCTAACAAGTCCTTCAACTGCTCTTCCAACTCTCTTAGCTCAGCTGGAGCCATTCTGTAGGAAGGAATAGATATAGACTGTGTGTCCAAAAGAAGATCAATACCAAAGTCAATCTCCCGCTCGGGAGGAACACCTGGCAAATCATCAGGAAAGACCTTTGGATACTCACGTACTACTGGAACTAACAGAATAGTTGGGGTCTCAGACTCAACATCCTTAACCCTAAATAGACGGCACACACAACCCTTAAAAGTCATCTTTCTGGAGGTAGGAAATGAAATGACCTACAGGCACAACTGAACTACCCTTCCATTCTAAGACTAACTCACCTGGAAATATGAACTCTACTGCCCGGGTTCTACAATTAACTGAAGCATAGAATGCAAATATCCAATCCATGCATAGAAAAACATCAAAATTTGTCATGGCTAACTTTATCAATCTGCTGAGGTGACCTTCTAAAGGACTGAGACTGGGCAATCTCTATACACCCTGTAATACCCCGGAAGTGCCTAAAAGTAGACCAGGGAATTTAAAATTCAAAACTGCTGAAAGTTGGGGAAAAGTTGTAGAACGAGATGTACAACAACTCGTCGTAGGTAACCACGAGACGTTGTGAGCAGTCGTGGAAAGGGGTCAGGCCTGGTGGCAATGTAAACAACGAGCATTATAACGACTCGTTGCTGGCAAGAACGGTCTGTTGTCTGGAGTCGTGGTAAGGAAGAGAATCTTTACAGTAGATTCGATGGTCAGATACCACGACCAATTAAATGATACAATGAGCCGTGGTGAGGCTCGTTGTGAAGGAGATCAGAAAATTTCGAAGAGGAGACAACGATTGAAGGAACAACTCGTGGTATCTAAGGATGAGTCATCCTTTCTATCCGTGGTGTGAATTTGAGAGAAAGCTGGGACAGTGCATAGCACGGACAGGTACCACGGATCGTGATATCTTCCAATGACCCATTGTGTCGTCCGTTGTTTGGTCTAGTGAGCAGTTTTTCTGTGTATTCAATAAGGGTATTTCCATCATTCCTTCATCCTAAGGCCCTATACTACATCGTTTAAGGCTCATTTTGAGAGTGGAAGAGCCTATTCTAAGTCATTCTTCCCATGAATGCATGTTTGAAGGATTGAAGATGTGATTCAAGGCAAAATCTCAAGGTTTCCATTGGAATATCATCTTAGCCAATTAGGAAGTGTTAGAATCCACCATTCCTAGGTATGTAAGGTTATGAGTGGGTGTTCCCTTTCACACCCATTCACAATTTCTATCAAATCATGAAAAATCACCTATGATAGAGTATGGGGGTTTTACAAAATTGCATGATTTTTCAATCTTTATACATGGGTATGATTAGCTTGTATTTATATTGATGAATTGTGAAGCTTGGGAAGATTTTAGATTGTTTTCAATGCAAATTATGTTTTCTAAATTATTAATTTAAGTGCCCATGGATGAGAAGTTCATGAAAGAAGAGAATGATGTTGAATGTATGATGATGATGAGATTTTATGATGAAAAGCATGTTTCTAAAGCTACCCATGATTATGATATTATTTTCAAAATAAATTGAGTAGACATAAGTTTGAGAAAGCTTTGGGAAATGCCAACATGTTAATTTAAAATGATGATTTTTCCGAAATAAGCTTACCACATTGTTTGGAGCGAAGTCTCCCAAATTTAATAATTTCTAGCTTGTGGTATGCTGATTTAAATGTTCCTACATATAGCTTACCACATGATTTGGAGTAGATGCTCCCACTTATACTTGAGCTTGTGGTATGTTTCGAAATAAAGCTTCTCATATGCATGAATTTGTAATTTGAGATGTATGTCATTAATGAGCTTTCTCAATAGACAATGTCGAGCTTCGTTTCATACGATGTTGAGCTATGCATGATTTCATCTTGTTCTTCGTCATTAGAAGATGTTGAGCTTCATCAATAGATGATGTTGAGATTAGTTATATAAAATGTAGATCATTGCATGTTTTTGGGAGAAGAGTCTGACATCGAGCGGGTTAAGGATCGATCACCCTATGCCCCAGAACTACGCGCCAACATAGGTTGATACTATTATAATATTGTGACCTCCCTTGTTAGCTATCCCCGGCCCGATTGGCCCTTGAGCTTGATATTGATATCATGGTATCGTCCATTGCCCTTGCAAGGTTATGGACGGCTCTACCCACTTGAGTGTGATAGTTGGGACCATGTAATCTCTATTTTGGTATGTCGGTTAAGTGATGAGTCTCCCATTATCTATACTATTTAGATTTGAATATTCATTACTCATGGTGATTACTTTACGCATGCATGTTCTAAAAGTAAGGTTTGACTCATTGTTCAGATTTTAATGTAAATATTTTGTTTCTGCTTTGAGTCATTTAAGTCAGGCATGATGTGGAAGCTATGAATGGTCATGTTATGATAACAGTACGATTTCAATATGAATGCATGTGGCTTATGATATGTATGAAATTCTTTTAAATGATTTATGTTACTTATGCAGTTTTACTTACCTTGCATACTCGGTACATTCCATGTACCGACCGCATACATTCTATGTTGTATCGTTTCATGATACAGGACCCAGCTCCCAGGCTCAGCTCCGTGCGTAGTCGATTGTCAGAGTTAGCTCCTACTTGATTGGTGAGTCCTCATCCTTTTAGGGATAGATATTCAGTTCCTTATGTATTTAAAGTTTAGTATTGTTGAGTTAGTTGGGGTCTTATCCCATCCACTTATATAGATTAAAGGCTTTCAGATTTATGTGTGTGCTACCTTCAGATGTATTCTGATGTGATATTTATTTAGACTTCCGCTGAGTTTATATTCCTGATTTCTTCAGCTTATTGAATGAATTAGTTGTATGCTTATGCCATGGGTGGACTTGGGGTCTCTCGGGGTCCCTTGTCCCATCTCTATGTTTCGGGCCTCCGTTCGGGTCTTGGCAAACTTGGTATCAAAGCCATAGGTTTGAAGTGTCCTAGGTTTTCTGAAAGCTGCGTTAAGTAGAGTCTTTCTCATCGGTGTGAAGCACACCACACTTATGACGAAGAGGATACTAGAGGTTTAGGAAATGTTCCTTTCTTTCATGATCTATCTCATGCGATAAAAAGTCTTTCTATCCTTCTAATTCGTGTTATTCACGATTGCAGAATCTGGAACCTCAAAGAATGAATGGAAGGAGGAATAGAGGTGGTGAAGGAAACGAGGATGGAAACAGTTATGGGCTTCAGCCAACCCCACCAGTTCAGGTGCCTCAGGCACTGGAACCAGCCGCTATTCAGATGCTCCCGTAGGCCTTGACAGTTGAGGTCAATTAGTATAGCGTTGTGCATGTTCCTCAAAATGGCAATGAACGGCGGCTAGAGTCTAATACTTCTTGAGAAAGAACCCGCCGGAGTTTTTGGGGTCTAAGGTAGATGAGGACCCGTACAATTTCATTGATGAGATTTTCAAGATCACCCACATTATGGGGGTGAGTAGTGTTGAGTGCGCAGAGTTGGACTCCTACCAGTTGAAGGGGGTTGTGCATATCTGGTTTCACCAATGGAAGGATAGCAGGGTCGCAAGAGCAGGTCCGATCACGTGGGAGGAGTTTTAGGTTGCATTCCTAGATCGGTTCTTCCCTCAGGAGATGAGGGAGCTGAAGGAAACTGAGTTTGTAAACTTGAAGCAGGGAAGGATGACAGTGAAAGAGTATTCCCGTAAGTTCACTCACCTATCAAAATATGCCCCGGAGTTAGTGACTGACAAGAGGGCGCGAGTGAGCAGATTTGTGCATGGTAAAGAAGAGTATTTGGAAAAGGAGTACTGGATGTCTATGCTTCACAAGGATATGTATTTTCCTCGCATGTTGTTGTACGCCCAGCAAATTAAGGCGGCACATTCAACGGAGAGGAAGGCCAAGAGGGCCAGGACCGAGGATCACATATTTTCTCAGCAGAGGTCCGGTGGTGGGCACCAACAGCAGACTTACCAGATATCATTATCCCCGGCATATTCGACATTAAGCGTGCTGTTCAGGCCCAGACATGATCAGAGAGAGAGAGCGTCAGGCTTGAGGGGTCAGAGCAACAGACCCGTAGATTTCGGTATCCCGTCTTGTCGCATATGTGGTCGAAGGCACACAGGCCAGTGTTTGGCAGGTTGAGGAGCTTGTTTTGGTTGTTGGAAGCCCGAACACTTGCTCAAAGATTTTCCAACAGTGAGACAGGATCAGGTTGGGAGCTGAGGCGCTGCTTCTAGTTCAACAGCCCCACCCCCATGCTCAACACATCAGGGGGCATCTACTAGCACAGCTGGGGTCAGCGCCAGAAAAGATTCTATGCCTTAGCCACTCGTTAGGAGCAGGAGGCCTCACTAGATGTAGTCACCGGTATGTTGAGAGTTTTTCATGTTGAGGTGTATGCTTTTCTAGATTTGGGGGCTACCCTATCTTTTGTGACACCATATGTAGCCAGTAGCTTTGGAGTCAGTCCCGATGTCTTGTCAGAGCCCTTCTTAGTTTCTACTCTAGTAGGTGACTCAGTTATTGCTAGAAGAGTTTATAGAAATCGCCCAGTCTCAGTCCTGCATAAGGTCACCTCAGCAGACTTAATAGAGTTAGTCATGATCGATTTTGATGTTATTCTTGGCATGGATTGGCTATTTTCATGCTATGCTTTAGTTAATTGTAGAACCCGGTCAGTAGAGCTTAGATTTCTGGGTGAGCCAGTATTAGAATGGAAGGGTAGTTCAGTTGTGCCTGTAGTCGATTAGTTTCCTACCTTAATGCAAGGAAGATGATTTCTAAGGGTTGCATGTACCATATAGTTAGGGTTAAGGACGTCGAGTCTGAAACCTCGATTATCCAGTCAGTTTCTATAGTACGTGAGTATCCCAAGGTATTTCCTGATGATTTCCCAGGTGTCCCTCCCGAGCGGGAGATTCATTTTGGTATAGATCTTCTTCCTT
Source organism: Datura stramonium (assembly GCA_018107945.1). Lineage (NCBI taxonomy): Eukaryota > Viridiplantae > Streptophyta > Magnoliopsida > Solanales > Solanaceae > Datura > Datura stramonium. The sequence goes on from JACEIK010008211.1 coordinate 33,911, forward strand.
ACACGCAAAGTATATCCATTCGGCCCTACAGAATGGATCAAGTTGAGCTAAAAGAGTTTAAGGATCAATTTAAGGACCTGTTAGATAAGAGTTTTATTAGGCCGAGAAAGTCTCCATGGGGTGCACCAGTATTATTTGTTAGAAAGAAGGACGGTTCATCGCATGTGTATTAACTATCGACAGTTGAATAAGGTTACCTTCAAGAATAGATACCCCTTACCCAGGATTGATTATTTGTTCGACCAACTTCAGGGTGCCATGTGTTTCTCCAAGAGTGATCTTAGATTCGGGTATCACCAGCTCAAGGTTCGGGAGAGTGACATCCCGAAAACCGCTTTCAGGACTCGATATGGTCATTATTAATTTGTTGTTATATCTTTTGGACTAACCAGTTCCCCTGCAGCTTTTATTGATCTGATGAACAGGGTGTTCAAGGCATATCTAGACATGTTCGTAATTGTGTTTATCAATGATATCCTCATATACTCTCGGAGCGAGGAGGAGCATGCTCCTCACCTGACAGTAGTGCTTCACACCCTCAAGGATCGTCAGTTGTATGCAAAATTCATCAAATGTGAGTTTTTTTTGGACTCTGTAGCATTTTTGGTCTATGTGGTATCGAGTGAGGGCATAAAGGTAGACTCTCAGAAAATCGAGGCGGTAAAGAATTGGCCTAGACCGGTGAACCCATCAGATATCAAGAGCTTTTTGGGCTTAGTGGGATACTATAATAGATTTGTTGAGGGATTTTCATCTATTGCATCACCTTTGACCAAGTTAACTCAGAAGAAGGTAAATTTTCAATGGTCGGAGGCTTGTGAGAAAAGCTTCCAGGAATTGAAGACCCAACTCACTTCAGCACTACTATTGACTTTACCTGAGGGTACTGATGGCTTTGTGGTGTATTGTGATGCTTCGTGAGTCGGACTCGGGTGTGTGTTGATTCAACATGGGAAAGTGATAGCATATGCCTCGAGACACTTGAAGGTTCATGAAAAGAATTACCTGACCCATGATCTTGAGTTAGCCGCACTGGTATTTGCATTGAGGATATGGCGGCACTACTTGTATGAGGTCCACATGGACGTGTTCACGGACCACAAGAGCTTGCAATATGTGTTCATGCAGAAGGATCTCAATATTCGGCAAAGGAGGTGGTTGGAACTACTAAAGGACTTGATATGTGTTTCCTTTACCACCTGGGTAAGGATAATGTAGTAGTGGATGCACTTAGTAGGCTCTCTTTGGAGAGCGTGTTCCACGTGGATGAGGGAAAGAAGGAGTTGGTGAAAGATGTCCATCGACTTGCGAGGTTGTGAGTTAGATAGGTCGACTCTACCGATGGCGGCGTTGTTGTGAAAAATGGATCAAAATCGTCCTTCGTAGTGGATGTGAAAGGTAGGAAAGATGAGGATCCGATGTTGGTAAAGCTGAAAGAAGTCGTTTGGAGTCAAAAGGTGGAGGTCTTCTCCAAAGGGGGTGATAGGGTATTGCTGTACCAGCGTCATCTATGTGTTCTAGATGTCGATAATTTGAGGGACCGGATATTGCATAGGCACATGGATCCAGGTATTCTATCCATCCGAGTGCCACCAAGATGTATCATGACTTGTTGGAAATATATTGGTGGAACGAAATGAAGAAGGATATTGCAGAATTTATAGCCAAGTGCCTGAACTGTCAGCAAGTAAAGGTCGAACATCAAAGGCTGGGAGGCGAACTTCAGGATATTAGCATTCCTACTTGGAAGTGGGAAGAATTTAATATGGATTTCATTACAGGCCTACCTCGTACTCGCCAACACTATGATTCTATTTGGGTGGTGGTCGACAGGTTGACCAAGGCTGCACACTTCCTACCGGTCAAAACCAAAAATTCAGTGGATGATTAGGCCAAACTGTATATTCGGGAGTTGGTGCGATTACATGGAGTGCCCTTGTCTATTATCTCAGACCGAGGTACTTAGTTTACGTTTCAATTTTGGCGGTCTTTCCAAAAAGGGCTTGGGACTTAGGTTAAACTCAGCATAACATTTCATCCGCAAATGGATGGTGAGGCGGAGTGGACAATCTAGAATCTTGAGGACATATTGAGAGCCTGGGTGATGGATTTTAACGGTAGTTGGGATGATCACTTTCCCTTAATCGAGTTTTCTTATAATAACATTTATCACTCCAGTATCCAGATGGCACCGTTCGAGGCTCTTTACAGGCAGAGGTATGGATAGCCCATCAGATGGTTTGAGGTTTGTGAGGCAGCTATAATAGGACCTGATTCGGTTCATGAGGCCATGGTAAAGGTTCAGTCGATAAGGGACAGGCTGAAGACCACTCAGAGTCGTCAAAAATCATATGTTGATATGAGGAGAAGAGATTTGGTGTTTGAGGTTAACGATTGGGTATTTCTAAAGGTATCTTCCCTGAAGGGAGTCATGTGGTTCGAAAATAAAGGAAAACTTAGTCCCCGCTATATTGGTCCCCACGGGGTTATGAGAAGAGTTGGTAAGGTAGCGTATGAGTTGGACTTGCCATTGGAGTTATCTTCAGGTCATCCCGTCTTTCATGTATCGCTCTTGAAAGAGTGCTTGGGTGATCCATCTTTTAGTGTCCTGGTGGAAAGCATTGGTGTGGGAGATAGCCTCAGTTATGAGGAAATTCCAGTTGCAATTTTGGATCACCAGGTTCGGAGGCTAAGGAACAAAGAAATAGCTTCAGTGAAGGTGTTATGGAGAAACCAACATGTTGAGGGAGCTACATGGGAAGCCTAAGCAGTCATGATGGCTAAATACCCTCACCTGTTCCCTACCGGCTCAGTTTCAGTTTGAGGTATAAGTTTTTGCCCTAACTCTCTAATCAGTTTCCATGTCCAGTTCATGTACACAAATTTGATTTATGTTATGATAGATGTATGTGATGTCTGAATTCAGTTTAGCTATGTAGTTCTTTTTAGAGGTAGTCATTCCGTCAGTTTTCGGTTTAAATGATCAGTGTTTACATATGATATTTGCATGTTTCTGTTTTCTGCTTGTTTCCAACATTCGAGGATGAATGTTCCCAAGACTGAGGTATTGTAATACCCCAGAAGTTCCTAAGAGTAGACCCAAGAATTTAAAATTCAAAACTGCTGAAAGCTGGGGAAAAGTTGAAGAACAAGAGGTATAACGACTCGTGGTATGTAACCAAGAGCCGTTGTGAGCAGTCATGGAAAGGGGTCAAGCCTGGTGGCAGTGTGAACAACGAGTGTCATAAAGACTCGTTGCTAGAAAGAACGGTCCGTTGTCTGGAGTCGTGTTAAGGAATCAAACTTTTACAGTAGACTCGATGGGCGGATACCACGACCCGTTGAAGGATACAATGAGCTGTGGTGAGGCTCGTTGTGAAGGAGTTAAGAAAATTCAGAGAGGAGACAACGATCGAAGGAACGACTCATGGTATCTAAGGATGATTCGTGCTATCTATCCATGGTGTGAATCCGAGAGAAGGTTGGGACAGTGCATAGCACGGACAGGTACCACGAGTCATGGTATCTTCCAACGACCCATTGTGTCGTCCGTTGTTTGGTCCAGTGAGCAATTTTTCTGCGTATTTAGTAAGGGTATTTCCATTATTCCTTCGTCCTAAGGCCCTATACTATGTCATTTAAGGCTCGTTTTGAGGGGTTTTCAGAGGGGAAGAGCCTATTCTAAGTCATTCCTCCCATGCATGCAAGTTTGAAGGTTTGAGCAGGTGATTCAAGGCAAAATCTCAAGGTTCCCATTGGAATATCATCTTGGGAAATTAGGAAGTGTTAGAATCCACTATTCCCAGGTATGTAAGGTTATGAGTGGGTGTTCCCTTTCACACTCATGCCCAATTTTTATCAAATGATGAAAAATCACCTATGATCTAGTATGGGGTTTTTACCCAATTGCATTATTCTTCAATCTCCATATATGGGTATGATTAGATTCTATTTATATTGATGAATTGTGAAGATTGGGCAAATTTTTGATTGATATCAATACAAATTATGTTTTCTAAAGTTTGAATTTAAGTGCCCATGGATGAGAAGCTCATGAAAGAAAAGAATGATGTTGAATGTATGATGATGATGATGAGATTTGATGATGAAAAGCATGTTTCTAAAGTTACCTATGATTATGATATTATTTTCAAAATGAATTGAGCAGATCAAAGTTTGATAAAACTTTGGTCAATTCCCATATGTTAATTTAAAATGATGATTTTCCCAAAATAAGCTTACCACATTGTTTAGAGTGAAGTCTCCCAAATTTCATAATTTCTAGATTGTTCTATGTTGAGTTAAATGTTCCTACATATAGCTTACTGCATGATTTGGAGTAGATGCTTCCACTTATACGTTAGCTTTTGGTATTTTTTGAAATAAGGATTCTCATATGCATGAATTCGTAATTTGAGATCTATGTCTTTAATTAGCTTTGTCAATAGACAATGTTGAGCTTCGTTTCATACGATGTCTAGCTATGCATGATTTCATCTTGATCTTCGTCATTAGGCGATGTTGAGCTTCGTTATATACGATGTAGAGCATTGCATGATTTTGGGAGAAGAGTCTAGCACCGAGCGGGTTAAGGGTCGATCACCCTATGCCCCAGAACTACACGCCAACGTAGGTTGATACTTTTATAATATTGGGACCTCCCTTGTGAGCTATCCCCGGCCCGATTGGCCCTTGAGCTTGATATCAATTAATGGTATCGTCCATCGCCCTGGCAAGGTTATGGACATCTCTACCAACTTGAGTGTGATAGTTGGGACCACGTAAGCTCTATCATGGTATGTCGATTAAGTGACGAGTCTCCCACTGTCTATACTATTCATATTCGCATATTTATTACTCATGGTGATTATTTTAAGCATGCATGTTCTAAACGTAAGGTTTGACTCATTGTTCAGCTTTTAATATAAATGTTATGTTACAGCTTTGAGTCATTCGAGTCAGTCATGTTGTTACGAAGCTATGCCTGGTCATATTATGATAAGATTACGATTACAGAATGAATGCATGTAGCTTTTCCTCTCATATTTGAAAGATTATGATATGTATGAAATGATTTAAATGATTTATGTTACTTAAGCAATTTTACTTACCTTGCCTACTCGGTACATTCCACATACTGACTGCACACTTTCTATGTTGTATCGTTTCATGATATAGGACCCAGCTCCCAGGCTTAGCCCTATGAGTAGTCGATTGTCAGAGTTATCTCCTACTTGATTGGTGAGTCCTCATCCTTCGAGGGCTAGACATTCAGTTCCTTATGTATTTATAGTTCAATATCGTTGAGTTAATTGGGGTCTTGTCCAATCAACTCGTCCAAATTAAAGGCTTTCAGACTTATGTATGTGCTAGCTTCAGATGTATTCTAATGTGATATTGATTTAGACTTCCGCTGAGTTTATATTCATGATTTCTTCAGTTTATTGAATGAATTAGTTGTATGCTTATGCCATGGATCGACTTGGGGTCTCTCGGGGTACCTTGTCCCATGTCTACGATCCGGGCCTCCATTCGGGTCGTGACACACCCGTCTAGCTATAACTGAGTCACCTGCTAGAGTAGAAACTAAGAAGGGTTCTGACAAGACTTCGGGACTTACTTCGAAGCTACTAGCCACATAAGGTGTCACAAAAGACAAGGTAGCCCCCAGAGATAAAAAAGCATAAACATCAATATGGAAAACTCATAACATACCAATGACCACATCTGGGGAGACCTCCTACTCCTGACGGGATGCTAAGGCATAGAATCTATTCTGCCGCTGACAGCCAGTTATGCTAGTAGATGCCCCCTGATGGGCTGAGCATACTGGAGGGGCTGCTAAACTAAAAGTTGGGTCTCTACCCCCAACCTGATCATGTCTCGCTGCTGGGAAATCTCTAAGCATGTGTCTGGGCTTCCCACATCTGTAACAAGCACCTGAACCTGCCAAGCACTGTCCTGAATGCCCCCGACAACATCTGCTACAAGCTGGGAGGCTAGAATCTACGGGTCTACTGTTCTGACACCTCGAGCCTGATGCTCTCTCTCTCTGGTCATGTCTAGGCCTGGATGGCACACTCAATGATGAAGATGTCGGGGCTGATTATCTCTGATAAGTCTACCGTCGGTGCCCACCACCTAACCTTGGTTGGGAGAATATATGGTCATCGGTCCTTTCCCTCTTAGCCTCCCTCTCTCTCAGATGTTCCGCCTCCATCTGCTGGGCGTACAACACTATCCGTGGAAAATCCATATCATGATGGAGCATAGCGGTCCTACAATCCTTGTCCAAGTAACCCACTACTCCATGGACGAATCTGCTCACCCGCGTCCTCTGATCGGCTACCAACTCTGGGGCATATTTCGATAGGAGAGGTGAACTCAAGGGAATACTCTTGTACTATCATTCTCCCTTGCTTCAACTTCATGAACTCAGCTGCCTTCAGCTCCTCATCTCATGAGAGAAGAACTGGTCTAGAAAAGCAACATGGAACTCTTCCTAAGTGACAAAACCTGCTTTAGCGACCCTGCTATCCTTCCATTGACGAACCTAGATATGAGCAACCCCCTTCAACTAGTAAGAGGCCAACTCTATGCACTCAACTCCATTCACCCCCACGACTTGGGTGATCTACACTATCTCATCTATGAACTCATGCAGGTCCTCATCTATCTTGGACCCAAGGAACTCCGGCGGGTTCATCCTCAAGAAGTCTCTCACTCGTGCCACCACTACGTTGCCATTTTGCGGATCATGCGCAACGGCCTACTGATTGACCTAAGCGGTCAAGGCATGTGCAAGCATCAGAATAGCAGCCTGGAACTCAGCGTGAGCAACTGGCTCCGATGCCTGGTGCTCCTGAATTGGTGGGGCCTGCTGGTGCCCATTACTATTGCTATCCTCGTGGCCTTCACCAATCCCATTTCTTCTACCATTCATCATTTGAGGAGCCATTATTCTTCAATCGCGAATAACACAAATTAGTAGGATAGAAAGACTTTTCATCACACGACATAGATCATGAAATAAGGGAACATTTACTAAACGTCTCATAGCCTCTTCGTCATAAGTGTGGTGTCACGCCCTGCCTTGGGGGGTATGACTGGCACCTGGTGCCCTAGACGGATCTGGACTACTAACTGGGGGGCCGAGGCACATCTGGTGCCTGGCTAGCTCTATCTCAGGT
>JACEIK010008212.1:28074-38343 GCA_018107945.1 Datura stramonium
GGTTGGAATGATCATAGTAGGTTTGGGTTATGATAATTTAGCCTATAACTATCGAATTACACCGTAAATGACGAGAAGAGAAGGGAGTGGGTTGAGTTCCCAAACTCTTGATAGAAGAAGTAGACTATTGATCGATTTCTTAATGTCTTATTTCTAGACGTTGAATGTTCAAAGGCATTGAGAAAAGGCAAGTCTTCCGTAGAGTAGCTTTATATTCCAAATCTGCAATCGAGGTAGGTTATGATTTACGAGGAGTTAGACTTTATATAATGATCTATATTTATTGTGGTTTGACGAACATGTTTAGTTGGTCTTCAGACACTAGTTTGCTAGAATTATGATGTGTTAGTTATACTTGTATAACGAACTCTGAGATTATAGTTTATAGTGTTGATTATTGTGAATTCAAGTGCATTGTGTTGATCGATGTATTTCTCTTAATTGTCATTTGAGTGGCTATAATGTGGTGTAAAATCATGCTAGTGATGTAAATTAATACCTTTGAGTGTTCATGTAAATAGACCGTTTGATGGGATATGAAATAATAGAATGAAAGTGGATAACATGCTATTATCCGAAGATGAGTGGCTCGTGCCCAAGATGAGCATCCGGGGGAGTGGTCATGAGTGTGTAATACCCTAAAAACCCCTAAGATCAGACCCGAGGGTTCAAATGGAGAAAGCAGAAAATTCTTCACCAGGTTATAGGATGAGTTGTCCAGTGACCCATGAAGTACTCCACGAGTCGTGGAGTGACTCGTGGAGTGAGGGGAGGATTGGAAGGAACTCGTGGTCAGGACGTGACCACGATAGAGGCAAAGATTCGTGGTCAGGGCAACGACTCATCAAGTGAGTCGTGGTCAAGGGTTCGATGTGGACTCCCCGAAGATACCACGAGAGGTAGCCACGAGTCGTGTAGTGACTCCATGATTCGTGGAGTTGGTTGTGGTCAGGAGTTTGGATTGGATGTTGAATTTATGGCAGTGTTCATCATGACATGTCACCATGAATCGTTAGGTACACAACGAGTCGTGGTGTCCCTCGTGGTGACTGACAGGATGAGGTCTCCCAGTGTTGACGATGGGACACGTAACCAGTCATCCCTTAAGTAACAATTCGTCCAGTCCCTCGATGGGACTAGCAGTGTGATTTTCCTGCGGAATGTTTAAGGGATTTTCCATAATTTTTTAAACTTTTAGGCTCTAAACTACGTTGTTTTGGGCATGTTTTAGAGAGAATTAAAGGGGTAATCGACTTAACCCCTCTCATCTCATGATCTCAAGAGCAAAGAAATTCCTGTCATGCATCTCAGAGCTAAACTAGGGCTTCCACAGTTCTTCAGANGAGTAACGAGTTGTGGCACGACCCGTTATTCGAAGGAACGTTCTTCAGATTTCTTCAGACTTCTCTCAAGGATTCTACACCAGGTATGTGGGTATTTAACAAGGGAATTGTTCCTCCCTTGTGCCCTAAAACTCTCCTAAAATCTCTTATTAGTTCTATCCCTGAAGTTCACTGTTAGGGTTCGATTGTCATTGAATTATGGAATTTCTTCCTGTTACAATTCTCTTGAGTATTGAGGGTTGTTGTTAGTGATAATTTTGGTCATTATCTCTTTACATAAATTATTATGATTTTAGCCCTAGTTCTTCAATGCAGTAATTTGGGGTCTTGCATAGTTGATCAGATATTAGTGTTGCTTGACTCTGTTAGTGATAGAAATTCTATGTTATTACTATCACATGAATTCTCAGTCAGTTGCTTGCTAGTAAAGTCTCAGTCAAAATGTTAGTATCTTCGGTATCTTTCAGTAATGTCAGCTGATCAGTTTGACTATAATCAGTTCTTGAGGTGTCAGTAATGCCTCCCAATTATCAGTTATTAGTTAGTTCTTTAGATGGTTACGATGCTTCCAGATAAGCAGCTCTGACCAGTCTTAGAACCACTAGTATTAGTCTCAGTTTGTTCTTTAGATGGTTATGACACTTTCAGATAAGTAACTCTGGCCAATCTTAGAGCACCAGTTACAATTATTCAGTTCGAAAAGACTCTCAGGGTACTTCCAGATAAGTATCCCTGTCTTAGTCTTAGGCCCCATCTTCGAGCTATTAGCTTAGTAGTCAGACTAGGACTATCTCGTGGGAGTAGGACTTAGCACCGAGCGCATCAGGGTCCCAGCGCACCCAGGTTCCTAGAACTACCTTTCCACCGTAGGTTATTTATCCCAAATGGGCCTAGACAGTGATCTCACAGTTCATGCCTTTATACCTTGGCAACATATATTGGGCCCTATCGATGGGGCGTATACATCGAACTCCACATTTAACTCACGTGGTTATATGTCGGTTATAGACTCTCCCACTTATCAGTACAGTCTTAGTTCAGTTCAGATCAATTTAGCTTAGTTCAGTATCTCAGTTCCAGGATATGTTTGTGACCGTCAGCCAGGTCATTATTGACCATATTAGTCATAGTTCAGATTTACCAGTTTACAGTATTTCAGTTGGTCATTTCATGTTATTGCAGTTCAGTTACTTATTCTCTCATGCTTATTGTATCTCTCACTTACTCAGTACATTCGAAGTACTGACGCATACTTTCTATGTTGTATCGTATTATGATACAGGCACAGGTTCTCAGTCCCAACATCGCCGGTAGTTCCCTCAGACGATATCAGTAGCAGTGTTTGGTGAGTCCTCATCTTCCGAGGACGTTATTTGTTTTCAGTTAGTTCCTATTTAGACAGATTTTAGAGTTAGCTGAGGACTTGTCCCATCAACTCATCAGTCAGTAGTTGGCTTTCAAACACAGTTATGCAGTATTGTTTCTTTTGATATATTGACTCTTGTCAAATCAGTATTTTCTTGAATGATTGTATTTTTAAAGCTTCCACTTATGTTTACTCAGTTTACCAGTATAATGATAGACCATGGGTTAGCTTGGGGTCACTTGTGGCACCAAGTACCGTGTCTCGGCTAGGGTGCAGACTCAAGTCATGACAAACTTGCTATCAGAGCACTAGGTTTAGAGTATCCTAGGATGTCTGAAAGCCACATTAAGTAGAGTCCTTTTCATGGGTGTGAAGTGCGCCACACTTATGACAAGGAGGCTACAAGACGTTATTAAGAAAACTCCTTTTTGTTCATACTCCTTACCGTGCGTTGAAGTTTAATTCCATAAATGTCCTCCTAACTCGTGTTCTATTTGTTTTAGTGAAACCATGCCTTCAAAATGAGGAAATGAAAGAAGGGCTGGCAATGCCAACCGACCCGCCCCACCAGCTCCAGCAGCCCCTCAGGACGACCAAGTGTCCTTAGCGGAATTCTGAGTGGCAACCCAGTTGCTGGCTCAGACAGTGACTAACCAAGTGAACTAGCAGGTGGTTCTGATGAATACAAATGGGTAAACAACTACTAAGGTTTGGTACTTCACCCGAATGAACCCTCTAGCTTTTCATGGATCCAAGGTGGGAGAGAACCCGCAGGAGTTTATGGATGAGGTGCGAAAGATCACCCGGATTATGGGTGTTAGTTTCGCGGAGAGTGTTGATCTGCCTGCCTACCAGTTGAAAAGGGTGGCTTAGATTTGGTATGACCAATAGAAGGAAGGGAGGCCAACAGTAGCAGGGATAGTAAAGTGGGAAGAGTTCACCACAACATTTCTATACAGATTCTTCCCTCAGGAGTTGAGGGAGGCTAAGATTGCAGAGTTCATGAACTTAAAGTAGGGTAACAGGACCGTGGAGGAGTATGCATTGAAGTTCACTCGGTTGTCAACATATGCTCTTGAGATGGTAGCCGAGCTAAGGCCTAGCATGCTTAAATTCGTCAATGGAGTATCAAACCTAGTATCATACCTAGTACTTAAGGAGTGTAGGACTGCGATGCTCCTCAAGGACATTGACCTCTCCACACTCATCGTTCATGCCCGACAGATTGAGGCATAAAAGTTGAAGGATATGGAGCGGGAGAACAAGCGGACTAGAACGGGTCAATCTGATTATGGTCACCAGAGGTCTGGTGGTAGTAGCCGCCCACAACAACAACAACAGAGGACTCCAGCACCCATATCAGCCAGTTCCCCTACCTTCCGGTCCCACAAGGATAGAAAGGGTGGAGCATCTGGCTCTCAGTCCTAGATTTTCAGTGCCAGCAACTGTTACTTAGCTGGGTCACCGGCTAAAGGAGCGCCTGTCAGCAGGACGGGGGAAATCACAGTCTACCACTTTAGCAGCCCTAGCAGGCCATCCAACTCAACAGGATAACACTTCAGGTACGGATGGCGGTCAATGCCAAAATTGCTTTTATGCTTTGTCCTCTCGTCAGGATCAGGAGAGCTCACCTGACGTGGTCACGAGTATGTTACGTCTTTTCTATCTAGATGTGTATACCCTACTAGATCCAAGAGACATACTATCATTCGCGACTCCCTATGTAGTTGTTCAATTTGAAATCAGTCCAGAAGTCCTCTCAGAATCATTCTCAATCTTTATCCCGGTTGCTGTGTCAGTTAGAGCCAACCGGGTGTATAGAAACTGCTCAGTCTCAGTATTGAGTAAAGTAATTCCAGTTGATCTAGTAGAGCTAGACATGGTCAATTTCAACCTCATTCTTGGCATGGATTGGTTAAACTCTGGTTATGCCTCAGTCGATTGCAGAACTAGAGTCGTCAGATTTCAGTTTCCAAATGAGCCAGTTCTAGAGTGGATGGGTAGTAGTTCTGCACCTAAGGGTCAATTTATTTCCTACCTAAAGGAAAGGAAGCTCATTTCGAAAGGGTGCATCTATCACCTAGTTCGGGTCAAAGATTCTAGCTCCGAGACCCCAACTATCCAGTCAGTTCCAGTTGTTAGTGAATTTCCTAACATGTTTCCTGAAGATTCGAGTGAGAAATAGACTTCGTCATAGACCTTCTTCCATATATTCAGCCCATCTCTATTCCTCCTTATAGAATGGCTCCAACTGAGCTTAAGGAGTTGAAGGAACAACTAAAATACCTTCTATAAGGGCTTCATCAGGCCCATCATCTCTCCATGGGGTGCTCCAGTGTTGTTCGTGTGAAAGAAAGATGGTACTCTCAGAATATGTATTAACTATCATCAACTAAATAAGGTTACAGTTAAGAACAGGTATCCCTACCCAAGATTGACGACTTGTTCGATTAGCTTCATGGAGCCAGTTGTTTCTCCAAGGTAGATCTCAGATCGGGGTATCATCAGCTTAGGGTTAGGGAATGTGACATACTGAAAATAGCCTTCAAAACTCGGTATGGTCACTATGAATTTGTGGTTATGTTCTTTGGACTAACTAATGCCCCTACAACATTCGTGGACCTAATGAATATAGTATTCAAGCAGTATCTGTACATGTTCATCATTGTGTTCATAGACGACACTTTGGTGTACTCCAGAAATGAGGAGGAGCATGCTAACCGTCTAAGGATAATGTTGTAGACTCTTAGGGACCGCCAGCTGTTCGTTAAATTCAGCAAATGTGAATTCTGGCTGAAGTATGTAGATAAGGGTTATGTATTTCAATTTTATTCGAAATGACCAATATAGGCCTTGGGAAAGCTGGCAGGACAACCTTCTGTTGATTACTTAGGGATCTTCTATATATAGTAAAAATATATATTCGTGAGCAGTTAGTTGACTACAATATTGGGTGAGAATGCCAATGATATGCAATACTTATGATGCATCAGATGTAAAAAATTAAATACCCCTATTATAAACATACTAGATTTCATTGGCCCGTGCTATTTTGCGTTATTGTATTTTGATAGATACTAATGATTTGCCTTACTTGATAAAATGTATATCTTTATGGAAGCACAAGGGTAAATAAATATGTGAAATTATGTATAAATGTAAAATCATATATAATTGCTAAAATTTAGCTAAGTGGAATCATCAAGATGACAAACCAAAAGTACATGTTTTTCCTTTGGTTTCATGTTATACATTATATTACCTCACTTGTGGTTAAAATTATACAAAAATGATAATATACAAGAGCATTTCTGTTGTATCATCTTTCCACTTTTGCATTGAGGACACTCAAACCTCAAGTGGATCATTCCAGGGTCAAGTTGTTTGATAGAAACCTTCATGGCAGTATCTTTAAAACTAGAAGGATTGCAGAAGAAATTAGACCTAATGAAACATTCAAAGTCAACTCAACAAATATAAAAGAGCACTGCACTAACCAGAACCAAATTTTAGTGATTAACGCCAATAATTTTGTAGTTCGCGTTCACAATTATAAGATTGAAAAGGGGGAAAATTTCACGAAAAGGAGAAGGCTCAACAAATATAGCAATACGTTTAGACTTTGAAGTCATTTCAAATTCAAGGAGGAGGACCTCTTCCTCTTCTTCCCTGTACCCTGTGACTTTCATGTTGCTTGTTGCAATTATGGGTCTTGAAGCTCAGGCATTTCAATCTTCTCATTGACCAATTCACGTTTTAACAACACAGACAATGGAATCATATAATGTTTAGCCTCCCTTTCCAAATGAGATAAATTATCAGAGAAATAAAATATAACTTCCTATATTACTTTTTCATTGGCTGTCAATGCACTCGGTTAACACAAATCCAAGGATGACCTATACCAACATAAAAGATTAAACACCCAAATCAATACATCTAAAAACGCATAAAATGTAGCCTAATTACTAATCAAATACATGATCACGAAATCAAATTTCTTTCCCTCACACCAAAAGCAAAGCAAAGCAAAGATCTTCTCAATATTGACGAACAAAATCAAGAAATCAAAAGCCAGATTCCAAACTCAGAAATCCTTTTGCTTACCAAAATTTGCAATGGGTGAAAGTAAATGTATTTTTAATCATAAAAAATTATGAGATAACATAAATGCAAGAAAATGGGTATTTATTAAGATGTAAAAAAATAAATCGTATAGGGTGGAGATGAAAACTAGAAAGAAGAAATAGATTGAAAATTCTTGGATTTGGGTCATCGAGAAAAGTATATTCCACGTTTCAACACTGCAAAAATTTCATTTAATTATATTAATTTACCTTGGGCATAGAGAAAAGAGTTGTCAATGTTTAAAAGGACGTCACAAATGAAGCTTTTGAGCTTAATTTTTATTTGTTTTCCTCCCTACAGTTTGTTTCCTTTTTCTGAAAATTTTGATTTTAAAAAAAAGATAGATAACAGAGAAAGAAGAAGAACAAAAAGGCTGTTTATTGTGTAGATTTGAAGAAATGGTGGTTTGTTTTGTTGCATATTTATGTACTACATTAACATTCCTTCTTTGTATTCGTCATTTACTGCCACCACCCGTTGCTCAAAATAAACACTTGTAATTATGCAACTTTAAGCAACAAGTTCAGTAAAAAAAAATTTGATAGCATAACAAGCTTCATAAAATCAAATCTTCAAATGGATTTTCACCAAAGAAGGATTGAAAGATGTCAAACGGATTGTGTGTGCTATACCACTGCTCATTTATTCTTTCAGTGCATTTTTTCCATACTGATAGTAAATCTCATGTTTCTGTGAGTCATTCAGAACCTCATAAGCTTAAGCTAGATCCTTAAATTGCAGGAGAGAATAATTACTATTAGATCAACATAATAATCTAGTCAACAATAATAAGCAATCATTATTTGTTAACATATTTGTTTAGATGTTCAATCTAAGGTTTCGAACAAAAATGATCCTCATTTCCACCAAGGTAAGAAGCTACTTCCTAATTAATTATACATTCACCTAGACAAACTTTTTCAGGTAAATTCAATCTCAATTTAAGCAAAACTTAACTGACGCACTGAGATGGATGTAGAAATATTTTTATTTAAACGAGAGGAAGTAAAAGAATTATTATTAGAAATTTTGACAGTTTTTGGTTCAAAATGATCATACTTAATAGTTTAGTAGTTCTTGGTTCAACATTCTTCAGTAAAACTCCTCATTTAGTCAAAAATCTATTCAGAGCTGGATCAAAATGCATGTTAGAAAACATAAGTTATAGTGGAAGAAAACTACTTACCACCACTTATTCTTCAACTCACTGTAACTCATTCAGCTCGATAGTCATACATAATAATTAAAAACTTACAATCTGATTATCAAGCTAATGAAACTATATATCTAAAACATATATTTAGATGGAGAAGTCATATCAATTTTCAGATTATAATAACTCATATTGAGAATTTAAAAACTGGCAGTAGATTGTTTCCGACAAAACTACCCAGATTTAGATTTAACATACTAAAAATATTGAAGTGAAGGAAAAGATAAGCATGGCAATGAGGCTCCACAAGAAAAATAATATATTCTTGAAAAATTGAACAAAATTTTGGTTGAAACTCCTCTTTAAAAATTAAAAAGAAACACTATTTTATTTGTTCCAAGATTTACCATTAAAGGTGACTAACCACACTGTTTAAGAAACTTTGCCAACATCAGCTAAACTTAGAAGAAATCAATACCAATGGAGTAATCTTGTCAGCATCGCTGCCAAGCTTGTTCATGGCATCACGTATGCAAGCAAGGCTACAACAACTGGTACACCAGTAAATTATGCCAAAAACAGTTAAGATGGAAGTTATTACACCTCGAATTGTATTTTTTTTCCGATTGTATATAAATATTTTTGAGATGATACCCTTTTTTCATATACCAAAGAACAAGAGAATAAGTAAGAAAACTACTTATTTTTAAATAAAGTATTTTTCGGGCCAACCTTTAATCATTACGGTAAATAAAAAATTAATACATCAAAAATAGAAAATTTCAGAAATAGTGGAACAAAGTATTTTCGTCACCATCTCATTAACATRCCACTATTATATAGTTCTGCACAAATTATCTATTTTTTTAAATAAATATATTATCGGAGTACAACTGATTTTGTATTTAATGCATTTTCATGTTAAGAAAAGAAATTCACAGAGAATATTTTTTTTAAATAAGGAAAAGGATAAAAAAATTTAATAAACTGGGCACAAATAGAAAAGAGAGGACAATTTTTTTACCTTTGTACCACCATCAAAAGAGTTGGGTCCGCAGAGCTTTGGCAGTAAAATTTCGACCAACAAAGACTCCTTGAATAATAGAGATTTAATTCAGGGAAAACTTGGATTTTCACACAAAATCAGCGAAAGAAAGCATCCCTAAAAGCTCTATTAAGCATAGAAAATTTACATATGTGAGGCGAATCCATATATACAAGAACTGATGTGTCACAGACTGTGGAATCAAGAAGGAAAAAGAAGAACTCATGGTGGGATTGTGATAAAATTATAGAATTATCGGAAAAGTAGCCCAACCCAAACAAATTGAAGAAGAAACAAAAAGGATTTACAGTAGAAAGGATTCATAAAATAAAAATTAGAATAATTAGATCCTTTGTTCTTGTGGCTCTATAATCATGTGAGTAAAAATTCAAAATAATCCAAAGATTTGAAAAGAGATCAGTTTTGTTGCAAAACCTAGTCTCTCCAAGAAGATGACGGCAACATCTGTGAATCAACAAAAATAATAGCGGTAACTGATCGAACGTTCACCTGAGACAAAGAAGAAGATCAATGATCCAAGAAGGAAGTGAACTAAAGCCAAAGAAAGTGCAAAATAACAAGAGAGAAGACAAAGTGAAGCGGTAATTCTCATTAGCAGCTGAATAAGGATATATGTATTTCAATTTTATACGAAATGACCAAAATAGCCCTTGAGCAAGCTAGCAGGACAACCGTCTGCTATGCTTTTGTTCTTGCAAGCATATATAAATATGTCAATAATGATTTGAGGTAAATCAACGAGTAAGTCAATATAATAAAGTTCAACAACATGCAACTTCTCAACTTGTAAAAGTGATCTGTCCTTCAATCTCTGCCACTCCTATTTGCTAATTAATTGAGTCAATGAAATCATAATCCTATCATTATTAAATAGATGAACGAATTGAAGCCCCAATCACCAATAATTATTAACTGACCATTAATGCATGAAAGAGACGTCATCTTGAATGCCCAACCAATAGTTTTCTTCATATGCCACTCCATTTATAAATATCATATCATAATATTATATAAGTGGGAAGCACTTTAGTGTAAAGTTGAATTACTAAAATATCCGTTAAAAATTAAATGACATTCTTACTCTTTATCTAAAAATAAAATTACTCTCCATTAAAATTTAATATTTATTCATTATTAAAAAGTAAGACATTTCAAAAATTTTGATAAATAAAATATTTTTAATAAATAATGAAAGATAGAAAGTCATTAAATG